>JZSA01004429.1:0-11198 GCA_000956155.1 Cotesia vestalis | reverse complement strand
AACAACTCTCTACTAACATAGCAATGATTACTATTCTACACTGGCATCATAACTATTCTTTTTTCTCCGTGATCGTTAATAATGAATTCTGATTTGAAGCATAGATAAATTTTATGAAAAAAGGTCAAATCAGATTTTTGCAGTAATTTATAACTAAAAAAAAAAAAAAAGTTTAAAAAGCGTTTTTCATAGGAAGTGAATCCATTTGTCTCTGAGTATAGCATAAACGAATTGTTAAAATATTAAGAGGAGTGGTAGATAAAAAAGGGATGTATTTCTCGGCGGATTAACGTGAGTTGAAAACTCACATGGGAATCATCATCTGTATTGTATCGTAAAAAGCCCGTATCTCTTGGGTCTTGGGTCATGCGTATCGTAAATGAATTACCTCATATCTGCTAGCACACTCTGCAGCTACAGACTAGACTATCGCCCTTATGTGTATAGATGTACATTTCCCACACCACTCACTTCCGTTCAATTGTACTGAATTTTATCCCGTGCAATGAAACACTAAATAACCAGCTCCGTTTATTTCCATTTGTGTTTCTCAGCAAATTTTCCGATAAACATTTAACGGTGTTAATATTTACGGATTTGCTATCGCTGGTAGTTTATAACTTTCCTGATGAATTATGACTGAAAAATCTAATGGAATGAAGATGCAGATGTGAATGGGGTTTTTTGTCGAGAAGTTCCTGGCCCCAGGCTGGCCGGATGCTTTAAATGTACATATATTTGCAAAGATAATCAAACTGTCAGTGAGTATCATTGGAGTTAGTTGGTCTAGTTTCTCTGGTCAAACGGACGTCCCTTGAGAATTTAATCGAGATGGATAACTCGAGAAGCATCCCTAATCAAACTCAAGTGGATTCTGAAACTATTCACTCTAGTTTTTTCGGTTTTAGATCGATAGTTTCTCTGGTGTATAAATTCTGATAATTTGAGAGAATTTATCGAATTGCACGAGTTTTTGGTAATTTATACGATAATTAACATTGGTAGTGGATGAATAGTTTCATTTTTTACTCAAATAGTCGAAAACAAAGCGATATTAATTTCATCGAGGAACTGTAATTGGAATTTTCGAACCGCTTTAATTTGTTTTATATTTTTAGAATAATATGAAAACTGTAAAATGTGAACTTATAAGTAATACTAAAAGAAAAAAATATACTTTTTAACGCACACGGAGAAAAAAATATCGTGATAAACACGAAACTTTGTATCGTCATTATCACAATCATATGTATAGCGACTGTTAACTAACGTTTGTATTCTATCACTATACGTATTGTGATTACCTCAAAACGTATGGTGCTAAGGACTGTACGTATCGTGATAATCACGATCCACCGCTTGCAGCGCCACTACTTACCCACTACTTTCCGCCTGGATCGTGATAATTACGATACGTATAGTGATGAGAGCGATATTTTTTTCTCCGTGCAGTTAATAGGAAAGTTTGTCAAAAAAAGCTTAATTCTCAACTTAATAGAAGCAACTTTATTTTTTTCAGTTCAAAATTTCACCAGGATATTTAATTTAGTCTCAATTAAATCACAGAATATTCAGAAGTCTTCTTTACTCAAGAAATTTTCTCTTGAATCAATGGTTTAAGCCCAATTTAAATGTTTGTAAGCATGACCAAAGTCTCAATTCTGCTAAATTATGAACTTTTGAAAATTATCTGATTTTTTAGTAACATTACAGTTCAATAATCATAATTATTCATGAAATGAGCAGTAGATTATATTACTGACCAAAAACAAACCGCAATTAATATCATCGATGAAATTA
Source organism: Cotesia vestalis (assembly GCA_000956155.1). Lineage (NCBI taxonomy): Eukaryota > Metazoa > Arthropoda > Insecta > Hymenoptera > Braconidae > Cotesia > Cotesia vestalis. Next base: position 9,398 of record JZSA01004429.1, on the reverse strand, counting down.
ATAGATCTATTTTTTGCTTTAACAACTGCTGTAATTAGAATTTTTGAATCATTTCAACTCATTTTACTTTGTTTACATTCCTAAAAGGGTAAAAAGTGTCAATTACTGAAACCTTGACACTCTGAATTAGACAAACTTGATTTTTGCCTGAAAACGTAGTTGCTAGACCAAGGTAGCTCGACGAGAATTAGCATGCACTCAGCATCAGCGTCCAGACACATAACCGCAAGTATTATTCTGAAATATGATACCAAATAGCAATGGCCTCCGGTAACTACTCACATTATAACAATAATAACAATAACAATAACAATAATATGCACATGTCGCGGGAACGAGTTACGAGTATTCTCAGCACTTGGGTGACGTGGTGCGATATGCCACGTACAGAGTTATTTCAGCAAAATAAAATTACTTTTTTTTTTCTCGTACCACACACAAGTTAAGCTAAGAGTGTCATGCCGTGAGAGCGCTGCGGTTAAAGAGATCCTCCAGGGTGATCCGACTCGCGAGATATTTGCCCCAGGATCCACTACACATTTTGTCTACTATGTGTCGCACACATTACACAACTACTCGCTTATTGTTACCAATAAAACTGGACTGTCTCATAGATTTCGTGCAGGTCAAGGTTTTCCATTCTTTTATTTTATGTTTTATGTTATGCATGATTCATAATGCAAAACATTAGAGTGTTCTACAATCGAAAATTTTTTTTTGCCTCCTCTGCAATTATTTTTATTGTTATACTCTTGTTAGTTGGCACACACTAAGATAATTTGTATACCATCGAACAGATAATTAAATCAGGATTAATTTTGCAATAGAAAAATTTTCATTGCTAGAAAACACGATAACTTTATAAGAAATCCATTATTTAGGTCTTTTTTTTTAATAGAATTATTTTGTCCTTTAAACTATTTGATATCTCAAATGACTTTCTAAATTGATGTGCAATTATAATTAGTTAGTTCTAATTAAAGAGTTCTAAAATTACTGCAAAATATTTGAAGTATAAATTGCTTCAATAGTTGACAATAATAAATTTTCTTCTTTTTGCACTTTACTCTATTAATTACCGACATGATATATTGTTTATTAAAAATTCAATAAGCATTATAAATCATGAACTTTTGAATTTTCAAAATTTTCATTTTATTTATTATCGATGATGATAATAAAGAATAGTAATGTGGATCATAAGAGCGGCCAATGCTAATTGAAGCTAAAAATAATTGAATTTTTGAAAATATAATCTAAAAGAAAAACAATAGAAGAGAAATGAATCTCCTGGAGTCAACCTTACTCAAAAAGGTACAAAAGGTTATCGTTATCAGTTATCATATATGAAGCTTGTTATTTAATAAATTAACCTTCATATCACGTCCACATTCTTATCGTAACGATCGTGGAAAACGTCTTATTTGAAAAATACTATTTTAGGTTTTTTGCCCCGCGGAAATGGATAAAAATAAATATAGAACGAGATAAAGAATAAGAAAAAGTGGAAAAGGTAAAGTTGTACCATTTATCTCCGGTTATTTTCATGCTTATCGTTACCAATTTATATGATTGTGTGTGTGAGTATCAGTATCAAAAACAGTTTGTATGTGAAATTGTGTACGGAAGAGATACTCATGTTCTGTTTGTGACAGATTCGATGTAGCAAAAGCTGTATATAGTTGTATATAGGATACGGTACACTCTTCACCGCCCGGTACCACCATTGTATCATTGTGTAATCGGATGTATAAATGCTAGCCCATTCAGCTAGACCGTTTCTCTTCATATATATCTGCTTGTGTTTGGGTTTGTGTTTATGTTTATGTGTACGTTTCAGTCATGTTTTAGGGACAATGTCTACATAGCTGAACATGACAACTTTACAAGGTTTCTGTCACAACCAATGATCAGATACGGCTATTTTTTAGGCATTATATTGTTGATAATGTTGATGCTATTTGTTTTTAAAATTTCAATTTTTGAAATGTCATTATTCAATGGCAGGAGGCTGTATCTGCGTTTGTCATTAATGGATGATCATTTTTAAGAATTTATTGTTGATTTTCAGGTGATTCAATAATTGAGTGTTTAAAATTGGTGATAAAAAAAATCAAAAATAATTTTCAAATTCTCATTTATTTTTAAAAATAAATCTAATCTTTACAAAAAATTACCAAATTTTTTATTTTTTTAAATCAAAATTAGTATAACTCAATGAAAAATAAAAGATTACGTCCAAAATTTGCTTCTAATCGTAACTTCTGTATCGAAACAAGTTGAAACTTGATCAAAAATCAAAGATAATGACTAAAAATCTATTTTCTGCATCAAATTTTGAAGAACAAATTGAATTTTAAATAACATTTCCTAATTTTCGTAGCAAAGCTCGTTTAATTTGATTAAAAATGAAAAATTATCTTCAAAATTTGTATACTAGCAGCTCATTACGATAAAAATACAAAACGAAATATTCAATTTTGAATCAAAATTTATTTAATACGATGAAAAATAAAAAATAAAGTTCAAAATTTGTTTCTAGTTGCTAATTAAAAAAAAAAATCAAGTTTTCCTTGAACTTTCGAAAACTTCCAAGCTTTTAACTTCCAGGTCCGAATACGACCGACCTCGTAAAGCCTATAATTCTTCAACAACTCTAAAGACCTTCCTATCAAACTTTATACTATTTTATCAATTTCTCTAAAGATACTACCCACAAAAAACTTGTATCATTACTCTAAAATCCACTACCGATGAAATAAATAAAAAAATAAAAAAAAAAAACAAAAAACAATAACGCAAAAACTTCTCAACAATTTAAACTCTGAAATTAAAACATAGATTTAAAAATGAATACAAAGAAAAAGAAAAACCTACAAAGCTTATGTTTCAGAGTTACTATAACTCTCGTTTCACGTCAAAGCATTCGCAAAGAGCCTTAGTAATAAAAACAATAAAAGTAGGAAAGATGAGTATTTTTTATTCTCCCAAAGCCACAAAGGAGCGTGTTAATTTAAAACAAAGCTTTGATTAAATATTTCTGTCCGTCAAGATACATTACGTCTATCTTTCTAGAGAAATATATACCCGCTGTTTTTTTCCACCCTAAAAAATATTACTTTATTTTCCTTTTTACATAAAAGAAAAAATTTTCATAACTCGTAAGCCCGTCGAAATTTCTTAACAAACAAATACTTGATCTGTCGTTTGATCTGAAAACTGAAGCATAAAAAAAAAAAAAGGAAAAACAATGCATCGCATTCTTTGATTAAAATTTATCCATCCAGCATTTCATGTTCTCTGTACGTTTCTTTGTTCAAACAACGAATATTCATGGGATAACACTTGAAATCCGCTTAGCTCGACCTACACATTTTTTTTTACATACATACATAAATATTTATCGAAGACAAACACAAGCAGGTAGTATCAAAGAGTTTAAATTTGATTCTCCTTTATCCTCTTTTTTGTGTATTTATTATTATTTTTTTTATTTTTTTGCAGGCAACACATATGTATATCGGGCCAGCAAACAGAAATTTTTTACATAGTCACGTAGAAAAAGTATTCGAATCAGCTTTGTTGATTTTGTTGATTTCCATATAAACTTTTTATGGAACATTTTAGCGAACTGGATAATTGGGAGCGAAATTGGCAGAAAGTGGAACAAAGACAAAAACTGTAAGGGCAAGGGTGAGGGTGACAACCCCTAGGTATTGGTCCACTAGCTATTCTCTATCTCCGGTATCGCTCGAATCGACCGACAGCCGGCGTTAATTCCCGCAGGACGTAACACCTCTCCGTCAGAATCGGTGCGTTCCGAACTGTTGCATATACCAATACTGGCAATAACGATGCCGATTTGGTGATCTCTGGGCGCAGTTTACGCTGGAGAGCTCTGCACACACGGTTGTTCACAAAACTATCATCAAGTGTGTTGGTATTGGTATTAGTATACTATATACTGCTTCACCCGAGTTTGAAGGGAGTGTAACCACTACACTGAGCACACGTATCGACATTGGTTTTGATGCATTCCAGTCCCTTTCCTACCCAGATACTTCCAGTGTCGAGTGATTTCTGTCCGGGGCCAATTTGCGACAAACCCCTTGCCAATCGTTAACTATTGACATTTTGTTTTAATTTTTACGTTTTTATTTTTTGAAGAATCCTTGCTTTAATGTGTGTGTGTTAATATTGATCTTTTGAAAGAGTTGGTTCTAATTTTTGATGAAAATAAATTAGAAGCCTACAAAAGAGTCTAAGACTCAATATTCTGTTCAAAAATATCCTTCTTCATTAATATCCCGATGTTTCATTTCAAAAAAATAAAAATAAATGTATAAATGAGACCAATTTGTTCAAGGGTAGCAACAAAATTTGATTGAGGTGATGAATTTGTTGCTAATTGGTTGCTTTAATTAATTTTACTTGATTAGAATCCGAGCAATCATTAGCAATATCGGTCAATCCTGGATCGTGTCAGTGGTAACTTTACTGACGTCCTTATTGGACAAACTCGACGCAGTTTGTCAAATAAAAAAAGTTCATATACAGTTTTGAGTCAATCGTTCAAAGAATTTGGAAAATTTGATTTTTAAAATGAACTTAACTCGATAACTTTCCAAAAATAAAAAAAAAAAAGATAAATTTTCCCAAACAAAATGTAAAAAAACTATGTCAAATTATTTTATTACCGAACTCACTCGAAACTAGGTCAGAATTATTATTATTTAATAAACAATGATGAAAGTTTTATAAAAAAAAATGACGGGTCTTTAAAAAAAAAAAAAAAAACTAAACAAGCGCATCCGTTAGTGTGGTCCGTTCCCATGGCTCAGTGTCTCGTTAAATTATTAATAATTTAATAACCAGTAGTTGGTGTCCGACACCCAACTCGGTCAAATGATAAAAAAGTTTAAGGATCTAATAAGGGGTTGTTACCAATATTAACGAGCTCTACTTAATATAATATAATAATAAAAAGTTGTTTTTCTCGCGGTTAAATCCATGGTGATTATGCCGTCGAAACCACGCAATTCAAGCTCCTCACTCCATTCCCTGTTCAGAAACAACATACATCAACGGGCGTGGGTAGTTATATTATTATTATTATTATTGTGTTACACCACACGAGGGTGATATGGGGAAATAATTCCTTCGTAAGGCCAAGAGAGTATTTAAGCTGAATGGTTGTTTTTCCCTAAAAAAATTGCCTGACAGGCCGATACGATGACAAGACGTTCCAGCTCCAGCTTTAAACTCCAGACCGAGGTTGTCCTGCTATTCTGTTAAATCCAGAATGCTGGTAGGGCTCTTACCGCTTACCGACGCGAGATTGTGGTATCCAATCGCCGCTAATGGCCGCAAAAAATAATTATAATGGACCACTTTTTGTCGTTACACCTCCCCGCGTGTATTTGGTCCCCGATGACAACCGCGGAGGTATAATAAACCGGATAATATTGTTTGTGTCTACATTTTGCAGTAAATATGAGTGTTGATTTTTTTTAATTGCCCAGTTTGGTGACCAGTTGTTCCGTAATGATGATTATTATGATTGTGAGGTAATTGTCGTGAAAAATGCGTCCTTTGTCGAGTGTCTTTGTAAGAAGCTAATGACCAAATAAAGACGTAGCTCTTTTCTTTGTCCGGCTGAGGGGAATTGGGTCACGGCTAAATTCATCCTTTGCATGTTTTCGTGTCGTTTAATTATACGATTATTTTTTAATTTCGTTCCGTGGATATATATTATTATGGCTTGTACTTGTACTTGGGGATTTACTGTTACACCAAACTGTTAATATTTTATTTTATTGTCCTCGGGTTTTCGGGTTATTCTCAGAAAGGCTTTTAGTGACGAGGTCGTTAAGGAGATTAAAACATTTTTTAATGGTCAAAGTCATAGTTCATATCTTAAGAAAAAAATAATGTATGGAATGTTATAAATCTAATGAAATTTTTATCGTACGAATTTATTAAAAATGTGGCGCAAATAAACCGACAATTTTTATTGTTTGAGTCTCCGATAAAACTTTTTTAGTTTTTCATGTTTTGAGAGCCTTCTACAAAAATCAGCTCGATAAAAAATTTTCAGGGTTTGAGATTTTGAAAACTTTCAAAACAGAGTTCTCAAAATGCTCTCGAGCCACTTTTAAATATTAATATCAACGAACTTTCAATTTTTTTCTGTCAAGTTGACACAATCAAAAATATAAATAAACTGCTTTGACACTAATAAAAGCCAGACAAAACAATTATTACTACTGTATATTATTCAACTAACATTTATCCGGTATTTGAAAAAAAGTTTCTAAAATTTCGAGCGACTTCTGTAAATAAAAATTTCGATTTAAAATTTTTGCATGTTCATCATTTTCAATCTAGAAAGTAATTGATAGTACAAAATTTTAATTTATCACAATTTAAGGAACTTTTAAAAACCTTAAGTGACCTCTAAAAATTTTTTATCAAATTGACCTTTGAACATGGCCATAAAAATATGAAAAACTAAAAAATTTTGATAGGAGACGAAAATTAAAATTAGTCGTCTTTTTTGTTTCACCCTTCTGATCATTTATGAAATTTAATTCTTTACTATCATTTCATACACAATAATAGTAAAATTTTTCAATCACTTTATTAAGAATTAATTTGGGAAAAAAATCAAATTTTTCATGATTTTATTTAATCCTGGACAATAATTTGGTGTTAAAAAATAATTGAAGAAGCTGCAGAATCAAATAGCGAATAAAAGTCGACGTCGTTGTTGTTGTGGTGTTATTACAGAAGTGAGCAATAAACAGGTTAGAGTGTCAGGAAAAGTGGCTTTTTGGAATAAAATTAATGCGACGCTCGAGGGTACAACTTGCTCCAAGATCAATGAGCCTGGGTGTAGCATAATCCGAGCGTGGTTGCAAATAGGTTATAATCTAATTTTAATCATTCGCGCATCTACTATTAGCATATTCAATCTGAACGGTAATTACTCTGGTGTTTCATCTTGCGTGATAAAAAGTGTTGAGAGTCTTTAAGCTGGCAAATTGGCTGAGTTACTCTTAATGTTCTTATGCACTTCAACGTGTACTAATGTATCATCTTCTTTTAATTCAAATAACCATCTGTTCTACACTATGTACTCGCGCCTATTTTGCAAACGAGTCACGTATATTCTGGGTTCGTATATTTTTTCGAGTTGAATGATCTGGTTTTATCGAAATCAAGTACTCACTCATACCATGGCTACGAGTTATGAATGTGATCAACTACATGGGATGTTAAGCAGCAAACGCTTACCTGTAACAGAAAAAAATAAATTTATATTAAATTAAATTTCTACTTTACCGACTTACAAAGAAAACATGCCTTCAGGTGGATATTATGTATTGAGTATGAAAAACGTGGAAAAAGTTTTATAGATAAAAGATAAAATGTCTGTTAGGTGCAAAGTAGAGCGAGGCATTTTGCTCACAGGCATTTCAAACTGATAAGAAACGCTCTTGACTTGATTGTCCTAAGGGAAAACGCAACCCAGCTTTTCCATGTCATATATTTTAACCCAACAATTCCGATGTTTGCATCAGAAGTACTGCCTGCAGCTCGGGCTACAATTTTCATGCTACTTTCGGTTTAGTGTAACATAAATATTAATAAAGCGTAACTGCATATGCACTGCTTGCAAAATAAACAAGTCTAGTTTATGGTAAAATTATTTTTTCAACAGTTCTCAACTAAGCAAATTAGTTTTAAACAGATTTAACGTCAAAAAATCTATTTGATAGCTAAAATTAAATTTGATTTTTCGCTACTTCTAAAAATTTGTAAAAGTTAAATTTTATTGAATAATAGAACGAAAAGCCGAATGGTAAAGATATATAAAAATTTTATAATCACATAAGTACTATGATATAAGAACATAATTCAGTAAATAATTAAGTAATTGATTTGTTAATGTATGCAAGCTCAATGTCGATCAATTAATAATTTAAATTTAAATAAAAAAATAGTGGAAAATTTATTTTGGTCGATAAATTAAAAAACAAAAATAATATTTACGGATTTAAACTAATGACGGTATTATTAAAAAATGTCAACATTTTCTAAGAAAGTCATCTGTCATTCGGTTTTAGTTTTAGACAATGATGCACATTAATCGTATATGTTACATAAATTTTTTGACAGAATGAATTTTTAGAACAAGCTCAACAAGCTGTCACAAAATAGAAATTTTTTATAAAACTTCGGTCATAATTACAAATGCAACAACTGATTTATGCTATCATTACACCCTTCGTCCTTCGACTTTTTAGAATCAAGCCAGACTGATGACGTCACACATTCGAATCCTCAGTTCTGGCATATCAAAACCTGCATGAGCTCCTTCACAGTGAATTTCTTCCGAACAAAACGAACTAACGAGCTCGTTAACTCGATGATTGCTCTGATTAAAAGCAACCATGCTGAGAATTAATAGCAGAGTGATCCCAGGATTTCTATCCTGGGTAGGTTTCACCTTAAAAAATAGCAATTTAAATAGATTGAAAGAAACCGCGGTAATAATGTCATGAGCCAATATAACCAACTGATATACAGCATAATAGGTAGTCAGTTGATTGCAATCAACCAGGCACCTCCTTTTAATCACGCCCCCGTATCACGTACGCCGGATGTTGCTCTGGCGTATCTGACAGCTCTGGATCTGTGTGGCGAAGCAATCTACAGTATAACACACAATACTTTGCACGTTGATGCTCACGAAAGGTTGTTCTATTTCTGTGCTATCACTTTGTGTCATGCCGTAGACATTCACTACAACTAGGGTCGTTTTTTGCTGGTCTCTCAGCTCCAGGATTGCCAGCTCGTTAGGACATGTCCCTAGTATTTAATGCCGGGATTTCGGCTGCATTGATTATTTCTGGAATAGAGCCAGCTCGAATCACCTCAGGATAAAATTTAGCCAGTATCAACACGTCTGGTTGTTAAGCTAAATATCCACATGTGCGATCGAGATTATATTTTTCTTGTTAATAGCACAGCTAACTCGAAACTATTGATGTTCCTGTTGTTGTTATTTAATTTGAAACACCTCTAGACCTCTTCTTCTGAGAGCAATCAATTAGCGTAACTGATCATGATATCTGATCTTGATATTATTTGAAAGCATCCTAGGATCGTGTTTGGTACCGTTACCCACTTGATCACGTTTATTCCCGAGAAATTGGATCATTGAAAATAAGTAAGCGCGTTTTAGGAGGAAATCTTTTGCTTGGTGAAGAAAGGCACTCAGTACGAAAAAATGGTTGATAATTACACTCATGGACAAGATTTTGTTGAGATAATAAGAGACCTTACTCCTATCCTTACTAAGTACTTTTTTTGACTCAAGTAAATGGTTCTGT
>JZSA01004428.1:0-20548 GCA_000956155.1 Cotesia vestalis | reverse complement strand
ATTTGCAGTAATAATTTCATTAAAATTATTTAAAACCCTTTGTTAAATAAATTTGATAAAATTATATAATTTTAACCGTCAATTACACTTGTAAACATTCTCAGAGTTCGTCTCTTAACAGAGAACTTCCTGAAAGTATCTAAATACCGTGTCTGGATTTGTCATTAGACAGATTGCTGAACAAAAAGCAAACAGAGCCTTGCTCTTGAGTTCTATCTCTTCTTTCTACCCAGACAATTATCTCTCGGCAGTGTCAAGGATTTACCCACAATTAATAAACGGTTTAGCCACGGTTATTTGTAACATAATAACTCAAGCTCGAGCAATAAGCTTAGTGTAAATTATGTACCGGTTACATAATGGTTAATAGTTTATAGTTAATAGTTAATATCTCTTACACCATCGCTTCGTTGAGGATTCATTACGAAGTTACGCAAACCTCCGTAATCGCTCTTACTTCATTATCTCCGTCATTTAATAATAATCCTCGGCAATTCCTGATAAATAAACATTACAAATGGCTAATCATTATTTATACATTATATTTACTTAATATCACCGAGCCTGAAATCATCATGCTTTTTAATCTTCCGCTAAAGCCTCTGATAAGACTTCCACCCACGGTTTTCAACTTCCATTGAGCCTCAACCCGGACGAATTAGTTCGCTAAATTGTTGATGGGTTTTATTTAATAAATAATCATTACACGGCAATAAATACACCCGGGGTTGGACATCTTGGATAGCCAGTCGCCGGCCACACGGGTGTCTAATTATTAATGGCACTGCCTGCCTGCTCTTGCCTTCGCTCTTGCTTCTACTTCTTCAAAGTCTATTTGTTGTATCGCTGCACATTTCCTTCGACAACTTACATCTTCAACTTCAACTACTCTCTTTAGTCTAGTCTAGCTACTTCTTTAACCCACGTTCTGGTTAAGACTATTTATATCAATCTATGTGTACAGTTAAAAGTTTTTTTGTGTCTTTTACACGGAAAGAAATTATCTGTATAATTTACTGTTGAATCCATGAGAAAAATTACACCGATGAAAAAATTAAATTCATTCAAGAAAAAAAATCTTGAACTTAGTATACCATTTTGAAGAAAAAGATTTTTTTGAGTCAAGAGAAAAAATTCTTGAGACAAGAAAAATTTACTTAAATCAAGAATAATTTCTTGATTCAAGAATTTTTTCTCACGATTCAAGAAAATAATTTTCTTCGAAATGATATACTTAGTTCAAGATTTTTTTTTTGAATGAAGTTAATTTTTTTATCAGTATACCGGACTGTTTTATAACAGTTATGATAGTGTCTTATAACAGTTATAATAATGTCATAATAGTGGGAAACCAGGGCGCTGTTTTACTATTTATTAGTAAAAGCAATACATGTGTTAGTAAAATTTACCTGACTCAACCATAAAATAAATTTTAGCTATCGCATACATGGAATAGAAATATTATAGGACATAGTATTATCAATGAAACATTACACAGAAAAAAAAATTTTCTTTAACCAAGAAAATTATAGGGAAGACTGAAGTTATTTTGGAGCAAGAAGAAATTTTCTTGGCTTAAAAAAATTTAACTTCGTTCAAAAAATTTTAACTTCATTCAAGAAATTTTCAGTCTTCCTTAAGATTTTCTTGATTTAAGAAAATTTACGCTTGACTCAAGACCTTTTTTTCTTTCTGTGTATTATAAATTTGATAAGTTTTATATTTTTGACAAACTAGATTTTACATTATTAATATTAAATGTTTAATTTTTCGCTTTAAAAATTACAAATTTTCAAAAATAGGAAGTTAAAGATTTTAAGAAAGTGAGTTTCTATCGAATCTCCACGTTTTGAGGTCTCAGGAAGCCGTTGTAACTATTTCCGGCTGAACGTCCGGCCGTATGTGTCTTCAACGATTGCAGCACCGCCTCAAAGTTGGTGGATAGTATCGTTGCTTCGATTGATTATCACTGGAGACTCCGGTAAATTTTTAGTAGTTTCAGTAAAAACATTTTACTTTACTGTAATTTTATATATTAACAGGATAATATGAGTGGACCGATATCAAGTTGAAAAATCTGTCAGGCACATAAAATATATTTCAACAGTAATCATTTTGTTTAAAATAGTAAATAATAACATTAAAAATAGTCTTTCCTGGACGTCCGCATGTCTGAGTTTATGGATCTGTGTATGTGGCAGAGAAATTGTTCGAAAAAATTATTATAACGGAATTATTTTTTTTTTTATCATCCAAAGTAACACACTAAGGACTTTCTCAATTAATATGACCGTTCAATTTACTGTTGTTTAATTATTATTTACAAAAAACTAAGTTACGACTGTGTATTTGTATATCTATAGATACATTTCATAGTATTTTTTTTCCTCATCTTAGAATTATTGACGCCACTAAACCATAGCAGAGTTTTCCGTTTTTTATTATTTTATTTTAATGAATTTGATTGTGGAAAATGAGATTATGAGGCGTGCACTTTTGGATTTTCCAAATTTTTTCAAAAAAATCGAAATTCCATCATAAATTGCAGAATTTTTGACGATTGCTATACACGGTAATTTTTCACTAAAATTTAATGTTATACCAAACAAAAGGTCTAAACAAATTCAGCCATTAAGCCTAAGATTAATATTAAAGCAACTCTAGCAAGCGGTAAAAGTCAAAACTTAAAACTTAAAAGCTCAACCAGGTAGAGTAAATAATTGGCTTGATGAGGCCGGGGAGTTATAAGATTCATAGACTGTCACTCGTACACATGAACACATGTAGCTTATACGTGAACACGGTTCTGTAATGCATGACAGTGACGTATAAATAACTGACAAGCTAATCCACGGACGTACCGGCGTATGTGAAATGTTTAATGGGGCAAGTGTCCGTTTAAATAAGTAATTGCTCTGGCTTTCATGAGGAACATGCTGGTATACTACACACTATTATATACTACCCAGTGCGAGGGGAGACCCGTCCCATGACTGGTTTTCCAAGATCGTGGCAGGAGGTCGAGTTTGTAGTTTTTGCGGCTCTTCTTTGTCTGTACCGCCAGAGCCCTTGGGTTCCATTCCGTCTGCCATGTAATACATTCTTCGATCCACTCTATATGTATAATATAACTACAGCCAGCCACGCAAAGAGAACCAGAACAAGAGCAAGAGATACTTCAGTAGCGTACTCTGCGCTTGAGCTCAAAAGTGTCTGTATGCTAACTAGGAGCACCCGGATACACCGAGTGTACTATATAGCATATAGTATGTACTATGTAGATATACTACACTCAACACCATCCTACGGATTTACCAGCTAACAAACTTGATCCGACTTGGCCCAGTTTGTCATCGGTAACGAAGCAGTTTTAGCAGACACTTCACCAGACACTCGTTGATTTCTCGGGAAACTAATTTGGATAGACGGTAGCGGGCTCACTTCTGAAACTTGAGCTACTGGCTCGAGAAACCGAGGACGGGACTCACACCAAACCGTGATAACTGATAACTCTGATTATTATGGATCCTGATAGGTGTCTTTTGCCTTGTTCTAAGTTACGCTTATCAGCCAGGTGTGTGCTCTGTTTGTGAATACCCGGTTAATCTGTTTTGATGCTTTCTTGATAGGATAATAAATTAAATAAGTCGTCTCGGGTCTGACGAAAAAGCTTTTTTTATCTAGAAATTTTTATTTTTGTAAACATACAAATAGAAAATTTCACTTTTGTTTTGAGATACTCAAAAAATGTAGTTGCAAATTTAAAAAATAAAATTATGGAGAGAAAAATTTAAAAACAACTTATTTCAAATTTTTTGCACTCTTAAAAAAAGTATTTTGATTTAAAAAGAATATTTTTTTCGACTCAAAAATTGTTTTGATAACTAATAAAATAAAAAAATTTACGTGTCTAAAAATAATATTTAAAAGTGTCAATTTTTATTATCATCTTTAAAATAATTTAATTCTACTACAAGACTGACAATTTAAAAAAATTTTTTTTTCTTAAATTATTATATTTTTGGTGAACTCAAAAAAAAATATCTGATTGGTAAAAAAAATTTTTTTTGATTAATTTTAGAAGTTTAAACTGAACAATTACTAAAAAAAATTTTACTCTAATCAAAGAAAGCTTAAAATTAAAAAAAAATTTTAATTTAAAACACCATTTACATAAAATTGATACGAATATTTCCAATTGAACATACATCAGGAAAACTTCGGCTTAGAAGTTTATAATGAGCAAAAATCAACAAACTAGCAATATTTGGATTCGAAAAAGACCTTTGACCGCGGAATAAACAGCGAACAGTAATGTAATTCATAGTCATAGGCTGGTGGATCCTCATCTTAGCGGTGAATGCACAAACGCATCAGTGCACACAGAAGAGCGAGTGTGATGCCGCCCGTTTACATCACCGAGCAGCCTGGAGGATCCATTGAACACTACCGATATGCAAATCTGGTTCGTTCACGTCCCGATAACAAGAAGGATGCTGGATCTGCCAGAAATGGAAAGACCGTATTCCTCAATACACCGATCGTGACTCATGTGCCGCCCGTTGTTTTTATTCCTTACAACCGATTAATTGCTGTGTAATAAGAAATAGTCTACAGTTTGCTCAAGGTGAATGTAAAAAACGGTTTGCTTCTCGACGGAATTAAAATGAACTGTTTGTAATAATAAAGGCTGCCCGCTTGGGTTCCGATAAATAAAAAAAAAAACCACTCCGGCACTCCTGCACAATCATAATCATCGCGATTGTGATTGTGATCGTGATCACATGTGTCCGATGCTAATTTATTCAGAGCTGTTGATTGGCGATAAACTTTCCGAGAATAAATGAAACATACGATGAATAGAAGACGACTACTACGATGTGTTGCACAGCCACTGTGTAAGCGACCTCGTCTGCTTAAGAAACTGTTAAATGTCGTTGATCTTACCGAGAAACTGGTGGACCTTGAAGTTATTTTCTTTTATTTTTTCATACAACTTTATTTAATTTACTTCGTAACAGTATTGACCATAACATAATATTCTGGTATTCGCTCGGTAAATAAAGTATTTTATTTACTATTTTTATTGACATCCAGAGAATGGTAGAAAGGAAGCCATTGGGGCCGGGACCAAATTTAGTCGGGAGGTGTGATGACCTGATACTTGAGAGAATTTCGTCATGATTGTTTAGCTACTGTACGCAAAAAAAAATTTTTTTTTGGGACATAAAATATGTTGTGGTAGCAAATTAATATGTAAGCGTAGTTATAACAAAGTTCAGGTTATGATGAGTAATTTATATGTTATAAAAATTAAATAAAATTTGTTATCATAGCAGAATCTTTTAGTTAATTCAAAAAAAATATTTTATTTTTATAAATGAATCGATTTGTTGAAATAATAAGATTTTTATGTTAGAATAACAAAAATTTTTTGATGGTTCATAAACCAGTCATTTGGTATAGCAAATAATGTTTTTGAAAAAGCTAAATTAATTTTTTCGAATAACTAATAATTTTGCTGGCAAAATTTTTGAGCTCGAAGTTGTATTTTCGAATTAAAGAGCAACAAACTTTTCAATAGAAAAGTTTCTAAACGTTTTGAACTTAAATTATTAAAAATAATTTATTAAAAAAATTAATTATTAATAAATAATTTATTAATAAATTTATAAATTATAACTTTGATGACTTTAGAAAAAAACTTTTCTAAATTTTATCATTATTTTTGAAAACAAAATCACTTTGTTTCAGCAACAAAATGATTTTGGCAACAAAATAATTTAGGATGACAGCAACAAAATAATTTAATTGTCCTAACAAAATTTTAAGAAGATTCAATGACATGGCCGCTAATTTTCATATCAGGCAACATCAAGACCGTTAAAAAATCATGGATTTACAGTTTGCTGTTTGTTTTAAACAATTTCTAACGATCATCCTCATCGTAATGATGCACCACCCATTGAAAGGTCATTAATTCTGATGACTCGTGCGACTCAATTAATTAATAGGATTGCATGGAGTTAATTAAATTTGGGTGATCCAGAGTCGACGAGGGACAATGCCGTGGATATTCATAACTTAATTAAATCTAAGCTAAAACAATACTCGTCCTTTGTACTCTGTACCATGGACTGTGGACTATGCAACCACCATACCACTGGAGATACTAGTTATAGTGTGCCACAGTGGGTGTATTGTGCTGATGCTGATGCTGGTGCTAGTACAAGTGGATGCTACTCTGGGAGCACCCTGTACGCGACAAAGACACGAGTATTACGACTACGACGGTATCCAACCAGCGTGTCGCCGTCTTGTCTCGACGAAACGCCGCATGAATAAGAGAACAATGCTCAAGCCTTTAAGACACCACCGGATTAAATACCAGGAGCATTGTCCCTCAACACTCGAGTCTTGAGTCTTTCTTTTTCTGCCACCAATTCTTTTTTTTGATCCACACTTACGAAAGTTTACAATTGGAATTTTCCGGCGAAAGCTTAGACGAAAGTGTATGGGTCAAAATTTTATAGGATTGATCAATTTCTTTGAGGAATTTTGTCAAAACAATTTTGTTATTGTAGCAAAACTCTTTAGTTAATTCGAAAAAACCGTTTTGCTGAATTAACAAATTGGTTTTTGAATCAACTAAATTCTTTCAAAAGAATAACAAATATTTTTTTTGGTTTAACAAAAAATATTTTGTTGCAATAACATTAACTAGTTACTTCAATATTTATTTTTTCCTAAAGACTGGTCTTTAACACTTTTTGATTTTCAGGTAATTAATTGGCTATTCAGTCTAATACAACAATTTTTATTTTTTTTTTCGTAATATTTTAGCCTATATTTTCCTCCAGGTATATACAATTTATCCACAATTTATATCTAAATCTGTCATTAAAGCTAAATTTGACTGAAAAAATAATTCGGACGGCCCAGACCAGGACTCGAACCTGGATCTTTTGGTCAAGCGCCAAAGGCTCTACCTGTTAAGCTATTCAAGACTAACTATCAATTAACTAGTTAGTTGATCTAACAAATTTGGTTATTGAACTAACTAATTAATTTTGTTAAAATTTCTAATAGTAACAAAAACAAATTTATTATGTAATGCCAACAAATAAATCCTGTTACTTTAACAAAATCAGCTTAATAATCCTAAAGAAATAATTTACTTGTAACAGCAATCAGATATTGTTATTTCAACAAAATGATTGTTGTTAACACAACAGATTGATTTAGCGGTATCACAAACTGAATTGTTATTGCAGCTTGGCTTACTTTGTTGAAATAAATAATCAATTTATTACACTAAATAAACTAATTTGCTACTACAACTTTTTTTTGCTGTAATCCCGTCTTTTGTTATCTTAACGAAATGAATTTTATGATCTTAGCAATGTGGAATCAGCATAGTCCTGGTGACCGACACTTATATGGTTGCTAGCGACACCGCAATGGTTACTCAACACCGCACACTATTCCGCATAATAGCAGAGCCAGTACAGCAGGTTCAAGGTGGAACAGACAGCTTGGCTGCGCCTACGTAAGCGTGTCTTTAGTCTGCAGATGAGAGACTGGCGATGTATGGTTGTAGTGGTGCAAGTACAACGTACAGTATGCAGTGAATACGAGCGTGATAAAGACAGAGACAGAATCTCTTTCCACAGAGGCATTTGCCGAGCAAGTGAGAAAGAGTCTTGGTACGTCTATGTCTGGCTGATTGAAGTGCAGAGACATCGCTCGGACATTGTCCACGTTTAGAAGCGGCTTAATCAGCTATTGTTGGGTTCATTGTGTCCTGGTAAGTGAAGAGAAAGAGGAACAAAGATAGAGATAGAGATAGATGGAGATGTATAGACAGAACAGAGAGCAAGAGAAAGGGCTCCAGGAAGAGTGAAGGGACTGGTATGGTCTTGGACGGAGAAGCCCTTGTAATTCTGCTACGGGGCTCCGAGGCATGTGAAGATGCATCACACCCTGCCTTGATGGAAACCCTGGACTATGACAATACTTTAGCAGCTTCATTTGTATTCCAGCTCGCTGCCTCATCATAGTCAATTCCCTTGTATCTTCTGGAGATAGACGGCAGATCCGCGTCTTCATATCTGATTTCTCAGGAATTCAGAAGTTACCTAACGGAATACATTTTCCTTTTCATCATCATGCTTGTCTTTGAACTTTCATTCCCGCGGTTTTTTTCGAATAGCAAATTTTTTTTTTCTGAAGAACTAAAACTTCATCATTTCTTGAATTGGGCAGATTTTAGTTTAATTTGATACTAATAAAGAATCAGCGTTAGCATTGATCACGTAATCCACCAGTTCATACAGTTCAATATGATGGTGTCGTTATTTAACATAATTGAACGATAATTCAGTATCTTTATCACAAACTTACGATAATTTTATATCTCATTTATGATAAAATACGTTTCAATAAAAATTAATCTATATTATTAAGTGAATAAGCAAAATTTTGTGGCCAGTGTATTTATATGATAAAATGGGTTTTTATGGTTAAATTTGGTATTGTTGGAAAAGTCTTGACCTGGAGTTATGCCTTTTCTAGGTTTCATATCATACTCACCGATAATCAATTTATTACGATAAGTATTTAAGCTGTATTTCTATATACATTATATGTATTGAACGACCTTGTATCTTGTGATCTATTGACATTTTTAAAGATATAAGCTCATCCTGACATTACACTCATCGAGACCTTTCATTTGAGTACCCTCATCAATTTTTCATATATTTACATATATTATACATATGTATATATGAAAAATATATCAAAAATACATGTAGGTACTCAAACGAAAGCTCTTGATGAGTATAACATCGGGATGAGCTTATATTTTTCAAAACGTCAATAGTTAAGAAAATACAGTGCGATTTAACAAAAGTCATTATTTACTAAAGAAAAATTGTATTTATTTATAGTTCACAAGTCACAGCAGTCACATCGTGACGGCAAGGTTGCTAGTATTATTAATTCGTCAAGAGTTATAAATCATTTTTGATGATAAATATGCTAACTAAATTTTTAATTAACAATGAAGTTTTATTTAACTATTGATACGATTAGTTACGAAAAATTTTAAATAATAATCAAACATTCATTTCAGAAAATTTGATTTGTTCACATATGTTCGAAAATACCCATGTATGTTCAAATCAAAAAATTGACCATGTAAGAAAATTTTTTTCACGAAAAGAGTTATAATCGTGATATGTTATGAAAAGAGCTGGATGGAATGGTTATTGACTGATAGCCGGTTAAATGAGTGAACACACAAGTGGATATGTCGCTAATGATCACGATGACTACATTTCAAGTTCGCTAACAGCCGTCACGATTTACGGGTGAGTTCTCTTTCTCTCTGCTGGATGACTGGAACCAGCCCGAGGCCTGAGCTCTGGAACTCCTGCTGAAAAACGCTTCATTGTTCTTGCCCACGCGATCCACGGTTCTTTATTCTCAGCTGTAGCTGTATCTCCACCAATCTTAGGTAGTAACACACTGGAGCACGTGTTTTCAGTGCATCAACTTAAATAAAAGCATCGGTATATTAACCGCAATGCTATCATCTATCATTCTCATTAATGAGCAACTCCCGGGCTCACGGAACCCAGTTGTCTATCTTCGGCTTGCCCCGGCAATATCTGCCATCTCCAACTGATCTATCGGTGGACTCGTGACCTCGTTGATACACTTTCAAAAGTTAGGTTGCATGCAGGTTGGCATTTTTGGATGATAGCCTTCTGGGCTCGGTGCCTAATAATAAAAGTATCGTTTTATTGAGAAAATTATCATACAGGAGTAGAAATTTTTATTAGAACATCAAACAAATTGTGGTTCAAAATTGTTATCAACAAAACAGTTTTGTTATTGTAACAGAACCATTTAGTTAGTTCAAAAAAAAGTTTAGCTGAATTATTAAATCGGTTTGTTGAACCAATTAAATTCTTTCAAAGGGATAACAAATATTTTTATTGGTTTAACAAAAAATATTTTATTGCAGTAACAATAACTTGTTAGTTGGCTTAAAAAATTTTGTTATTAAACTAACTTACTAATTTTTTTAAAATTTCTATTAGGAACAAAAACAAATTTATTTTGCTATGCCAACAAACAAATCCTGTTATTTTACCAAGATCAGAATAGTAATGTTGATGAAATGATTTAATTAATCCAACTGATTTGTTATTGCAACTTGACTCACTGTGTTAAAATAAAAAATCAATTTATTTTCATAAGTAAACTCAATTGTTACTTTATGGTGTTTGTCTGTTATCCCGTCTCTTGTTATCTGAACAAAATTATTTATATAAATGTGAGATCAAAAAAATGGAATAAATCATAAAAATGAAATAGATTAACGTTTTTATTTCTAGAAGTGATGACTAGTGGGTCAAAAATGATTGTAAATTTATTAAAAACAATGTCTTACAAGAAAATGGCACGTTTTTGTCAAATGCTCGTACAGAACTAACTTTCACACTCAAATCAACTGACCCTCGGCACTCATCCCTTTTCCTACTCCTCGTACTTACGTTTTCACCCCTCAAAAATCATACTTATGTATCTTACAACTAGACTTAATATTATCTGATGGCTTTCACTTTTGGTATATGCTTTTTTTATTTTCGATATTACATAAATGTGTGGCTTGATATGCTTATATCTAACCTAATGTGGCAAATTTTTATATCACAAAATTTTTTCAGCTTTTTTCTTTGCAGTAGACTGATAGCGAATTTTTTTGGTGTATCTCATGATTAACGATCCAAAGCAGCTTTTTTGGAGGAGCCCCGCTTTATCCCAAGTGAACCCAACTCGACCGAAATACCTGACATATTTCAAGACCTTCACCTTCACCTTAATCTGTACCTTTTCTTCTTCCACCCTTTGTACGTCATAATAATTTAATCCCGTAATTATAACCCCGATCTCAGGAATATTACCACCTGGGTAGTCCGCGAGTTTCTGCTGGAGGGCGATAAAGCATTGGGGAATTATCCACCCTAATGCGGGCCTTGACACCGCACCAGCTAGTCCCAGGCATTGTCTAATCTCACGATAAAGAGTAGCACTAGTAGCAGTGGCTCTGTGGGTAGCAACTCATCACGTTGACGTTAATCGTTGAGCAGGATCCACGTCTTTTAGCAGACGTGCTCAAGCGGAACAGTTCTTCCTAAGTAGCACATCCATCCCGGTATCCTGAGAAGTGAGCTGGGGTGGGAAGCGTAGCCGACACCACCCAAATACTCAACCTACAACACCGGCTCACTCAACCAAGTGCCTACAACGGGATATCTACTGGGTGTATTCCATTCTGGTTCTGGGTTATATGTCATCGAAAGCCTAGCGTGTCTCTCTGATTAAACGCCACGTTCTCCCTTATCTCCTTTCCACTGAATAGACGGAGCTTTACCTTCAAGGGAGTTTGACGCAGCTCCTGCTCTTGCTCTTACTCCTGCTTCTGCTTCTGAGGGATACAACCAGAGACTTTATACCTTGCCCGGGAATTTTTAGTGTCTAACAGTTGATAAGACTAAAATTGTCAATTTTAGATTTTTTTATACTAAAAAAAAATTGAATTTTTGGCTTCCACTTTTCTTTCTTAAAGTTTATCGAGTATAATTAATTAATTTATTGCTCTGTATCGCTTTTTGTTTTTAGTACCTGAGGATGCTGGGAAACAATTTTTATCCAAGAAAATGGATAATAATAAAAAAATGGATAAGAACCTTCATATAATCTTCATATAGTCGTTTGACTTTTTTTTTTCTTTTCCTAATATTTCTGTAAACTATAATTCTATGATTATTAATAATTTGTACTTAATTGTTATTAGTACTTAACAATTTGTTATTAATTACTAATAACTGGCCTTTGGCCGCTGTCTCCTCAGAGATGTTAGTCGCAAAATATATTTTACTTTAATCAAAAGCTATTGTACCTAAGTGTACAATCTATTTTGTAACTAAACAAGTATTTATAAAATTGTATAAAATTATATATCAAATTTTAAGTCTCAATTTTTAACTTCTTTTATATTTCTATTTTTTATAAACTTAAAAAATTTTAATTTTTTGATTTTTTTTTTCGAGTTAGTTTTTCTGAAAAACAAAATATATTTTTTGTGCAAAATAAAATAAATAAACAAATTTTATCGAGATTTAAATTGAAATCTATTCGGAACTACTCTAAAAAATTACCATAACAAATTAAAAATTCCTAAAAAATTCATCAAACCTTAAAAAGGCACAAATTTGGATCGAAAATATTCCAATTATACTAAATTTAAATTTTAAATACCCACTTTATCATATAAAGACTGGATATAAAATTCTCTTTATTCTCTTAATTATATAGATTAACTTTATGGCAAAAGTATCGGTAGTTTTAATGTTTGCAATTAATTTCTTCTACTAAAGTACCTAAAAATTACCATAATTTTGATGTTAATAGAAGCCATCTATTGTCGTTATCTAAATCTCATAAGATAAAAAAAATATTAAGAATTGAATGGACAACTTATAGTGATTATCAACAATATATTCCGGGTCGTATCAATAAGGCTCGATCTTGAGGAAGGTATAGCGTGTGAGTAGACATTTATCCTGGAAGCTCTCAACCACTCGATCCAGCATCTGTTGCCTTACACATTTTAATCATTTATCTTATTATACCGCTCCAAGGCACCGCCAATTATTTATTTAATTTTTTATCTATCGGAAAGAATAAATTATCTGGTCTACGGTTTGGCTTCTGGGAAGTTATTTTATAAATAAATGCTTCACATCTTAACGAAAACAACGGTCCTAAGGTAGAAGTAGAAGAAAGAACCTAAGCCACTAGGAGACCCAGGGATAGGAAACGGAAAAATTACGGAGAC
Source organism: Cotesia vestalis (assembly GCA_000956155.1). Taxonomy (NCBI): domain Eukaryota; kingdom Metazoa; phylum Arthropoda; class Insecta; order Hymenoptera; family Braconidae; genus Cotesia; species Cotesia vestalis. The sequence goes on along the minus strand of JZSA01004428.1, from coordinate 7,635 downwards.
AATATAGGACGCGTGTGGTCCCAGGATCCAAAACTCCCTACAGAAGCGGTAGCACGCCCAGCCCGGGATCATGTGAATCCAAAGAAAGTGCACACGCGCACCCAGTGAGTTATGGCACATTGTTCCTCCCCATTCTGAGCTAGAGTCACCGGGTTCTTCTGCTTCTGAGGAGCGCAATCCGCTTCTTGTCCATGAGAAAACGTGATAGTTTATGACGGTTAAGAGGAAATTTTTCCTGTAAATTCTGCTCGTACTATTCTCATTTTTTTTTCTTTGTTTCTGTTTGAAAATTTTAGTTTTAATATTCGAACATTTTTTTTAGAGATTAAAATTTTATTCATTTATTTCTTTTGTATACAAAAAAGTCCAAATTAAATTTTGGTAAATTTTTAGTTTAACAGTTCAAAATATTTTAACACATAATAATAATACTCTGCAAATATTCATACATTATTTTTCTTAAAAGTAAGTTATTTAAAGAGAAAAAATTTTGTATCAATTTTTTAATCGAAAAAAATATTTTAAAAGTAAAAAAAAAATTTGACACTTGAAAATTAGAGAATAAAGAAAAGATGTAAGAAATCGTTAAACTTATGTAGACTCATTTTTATAACGATTTTCGATGGACATAAAATTTTTTCTGATATTGAAAGCTGTAATTTTCAATTTTTTTTTTTTTTTAATCAAGCAATCAGGCGTAAAAATAAATAATTACCAAAATTTTTTCTTAATTTATCATAAAATAATTTGGAAAAAATGTTTTTTGATACATACGATATTTTTAATAAAAATTAATCCTAAATTTTGATAAAAAAGTTTGATATAAAAGAACGTTTCAAATTTAAAAATAAGATAAAATTAAATTCTGAAATCTATAAATTAAAGCAGAAAATTCCGTTGGATACTTTATTAGATTATATATATGAAAAAAAAGCTTATCCTGATTTCGAAAGCAGAAAAAAATATAAATAATTCTTTTGTTTGTAAAACACCGCCCTTGGATTATCAGATAGAGTATTGAGACATTGAGAGATAAAACCAGTATAAATACCATAATGACTGTAAATAAAGACAGATACAATGGACAGACATAAAATAATAGTAAACATCTGGTTTGACATCGAGGCCCGAGCTTCCTCATTCTCTTGTTGCTCGTTCTCTTTTGAGCACGCACTTGCTTTTGCACACCTCTTTTTATTCTTATTACATAATGCATATATATTTTCATTTGAAAAATTCATTGTTCTTATATTAAAATTGAAAATTAACATTTACCAAAAAAATGTCCAAAAGTTTATTTTCCAGCCCCTCTTTACTGATACTGCATAGGCAGAACTTAAGATCTAGATCCGCGTTGAAGAAATCCAACGAAACCTAAACGGAAAAGCAAAAAGGAGAAAATATGTCATGTGTAAACAGAAAAGCCATTAGTATTAGTGTATTTGGTATCGCTTGGATGTAATCGCGGGATTCCTCGCTCCGGAATTCTTACGCGGTGATATTGGGAATCGGTTCGAGTGAGAGGACAAGACGCGGCAGATTCAAAGTCGTGTTGAACACGTTTCAAAGCGGTTTAAACAAAACTGGTTAGTGTTGAGCACAATCCCATCCAGAAACCTCTAGCTCCTGCTCCTGTTCCCGGTGGATTATTTTCTCTCGGAGATCGTGCTCTCGATCGCACTCGGTCGATTGGTCAGCAGGTGTGCCCTCGAGCTGTTAATGTTTAACGCACTAAATCTAAGGCTGTTAGTCTCGGTTTTTAATAAATCTCTCCAAGAAACAGAATAAGAGGAGTAAGATTCATGGGCCAATTCACGAGATATCGTTAGAAGCTTTAGATTAGCTTCAGCTTACCCCCCAACCCACCAACACCAGTACACATGGTCTTGCATGTCCTATGTATCCGGGCATTACTATTGCTATTACTATTATTATCACTGTTGCGATTGCCATTCCACTCTAGGGCTTCAACAGATCTGTAATATCACCGCATTCTGCTTTACAAGTACTTTTCGCGCCATAACTGCATGCCTGTCTCTGTAATGTGATATACCTTAATTTGAGTGTATTGAATATCGACGAGCCGTATTGTTGTTGTTCATGTTCGAGCTGCTCAATGCAGCTGATGAAGGCATAGAAAATCGCAAAAACCTTATAAGCACTGATCCACATGTTATAACGATTTAATCTTTGCTTCCAACTAAGGTCAAACAAGTTGTCGGTCTACGTACTCTTAGAGGTTTGTCCCTCATTTATTCGCATCATCAATTGTAACAGTTGCATTTTTCGAGGTAGTCAGTAACCAAAGGTTCAAGTTTTCGATTTTGAATTTTGATCTCTGATGAAAAAAATTTTTTATTGGCTATTTATGTCTGCATACAATATCAAAAATCCAATTCGTAAAGTCATCCTTAATTGTTATGATTTTTTTAAATATTTAATTATTTTTTTGTTAATAGAAAAAGTTAATATTTAAAAGAATATACTTGAATAATAATTAATATAAAAGCTTGTTGATTAAATTGTATATTTTTTATTTTATCACAAATATTATTTAACTAAGCCTTATTACGATCCACTTAAAAAAATTTTAATTCCAATTGAAAAATAAAAAATTTTAATACTTGAATTTTGAATTAAAATTTTTAATGTATTTATTTATTTATTTATTTTCTTAGAAAAAGACTCAACAGCCCGAAGGCCAATAACAGGATCACTTAAAAGATTCACACTTGTTACAACATTTATTTATATATTTAAATGTTATTTAAAGTACGTAATGGCAAAAGAGTCAAACTAAAAAATTAAATTACTAAGCAAGCAAAAATTGTAACTTTTATAATTAACAAAAATTTTTTTAGTAATTTAAATTATATTTCTAAAATGTTAAAAATAAATATTAGAATCAAAAATAAAAAGAACAAGAAAAAAATATTAAGTATAAAATATAAAGCATTGTATTTTTATCAGAACAGTAAAAAATTAGTTAAGCTCAAATTTTGCTTACATTATAGTAGGATTAGTAAGGATTCAAGGAAATTGATCGTTAAAAGTTGGTTAAAGTTCAAAATTTAATTTATTAACTAAGCAATTAATTTTTTTCCTCAATTTTTGAATTTATTCGCGAAAATGATTAACAATTCCACAATTTTTTTTCTTTGAAAAATTAATTTTTAAATTAAACAGTAATAAAATTAAAAAAAAAAAAAAAAAAAATTTAAAGCATAAAAAAAATTTTTCAGTAGTCAATCTAACATTGGATTAAATAAATCTAAAAATTAATTTTACTTTTGAAAAGTAAACAAAAAATAGGTGTCGAGGCATGCGTAAGGACGCCAAGGAGCAATATAATAGAAAATAGCAAAGCGACTAAAAAGAAAAAAAGAGTAAAGCAACAAAGAGGATGTCGAGTACACCTGTACACCCGGTTTAACTAGTTCCTTCTCTTTCCTGAGCACTAATACGATCCTTTTTTTCTTTGTTTGGGCACTCGAGCACTTATTCTTTCTCTTGTTGAACCGCAACCCGGCGCTCCTTTAGCCATTATCTCATTTTTATTCATTCGTAACATTGTTTCTGGATTGCAGGTTGTCCGACGTATTTCCATTCATCATTATCATCATCCTTTTTTATTTATTAACGTCTAATTTACTCGGGATCCAATTCCAATAGACTTTCAGTAATTACCTCATTATACTCATTTAAATATTTGAATAATGATAAAATGATAATAAAAGCAAGAACGAGACCGCTTTTTAAATTCAAATAATTTATATTTAAATTTAGATAGAGTAATTTTAATACTCAGCACTACCAGTCTAATATTGACACTGCCGATCAACCAGATTCTTGTCACCGTCTGGCTTAGGTATTTTATATAAAATATATTATTACATATAGATCTATATATCTGTATATAGATCTACGGCAGAGAGTGAGTAAAGGGGGAACGAAATTGATGGGGTGAAAGCGAGAATATAACTGATATTGAGGATTAAACGTCCACGAGGGAATATTGGATTATTGCACCAGAATTTTGCACTGAATTTTACTCGACTAAGGGGTGCTACGCGACAACCAATGGGGTGCCGTACTGTCGATTCAATTTCCCTGTCAAACAGACTAAAGCCTTTACTTCACTTTACTTCTATTCTATTCTATTATATCCTACTTCTTTTTCCCTTTTTCAAGTGCTTCTTTTTATTCCGTAGTATAGAATTATACCTACATATATCTCGCGTTCCTAATGCTGAATGGGCGTTAAAAAAATTTTTTTTTCCTCTACTTTTAGAAGTTTGAAATTGAATGAAATAATTGAAAATAATTTTTTTTTTTCATATGTCTTCTTTTGGCTTAAAAAATTTTTTATTTATAATTTTTTCAATTTTTACATTTTTCAGTCAATAATAAATAAATTTTTTTCATACGGTTTATTAGTTTTGCAAATCAACATTTTTATAATAAATGAAAAAAATTTTTCTTACTCATTGTTCATTAACGATTGAGTGATTTTTTATATTTTTTCATTAAATGCATAAAAATATTCTAACTGTGCTCGCGAAATTTTGTTTAATTTCTGACAACTTCAATTCAAGTAGTTTGAATAAATTGAATTATTTAATTAACTTCAACTTCAAATTTATGTCGAGTATTTCACGCGTGCTTGCGTTCAAGAGAATTTTAATTAAAATTTCTTTTATCGTAATTATTTTCTGACAGACTAAAAAAAAAATGAAGGAAAAATTTTCCTTGTTGAGGAAAATTCAAGTGACCGGAAAAATTAAATTAAACTTAAGTCATACGAATGATAATTTGGAAGTATATAAAGTATCAAAGTTCTATCACTTTGATATTATTTTTTTATTTTTATTTCCTTGGAGAGTAGGCAAAATAAATAAATTTCTTCTTACACAATTACTTACATGTTCAAATTGAATAAAAAATTAATTGATTGATTTAAAAAAAATTTTTTTTTAAATTATAGAATAATTTGTAAATAATTGATTAAAGAAACCGAAGGTGCAGAAGAAGTGGATAATTTTGGATTGCGTGAGTCAGTTATTTATTTTCAATCCTCTGGTGGAGAGCTGAGGAGTGCATAAGACGCTAATCTCTTGAGCAGGAGTTACACGGGTGCACTGGGAGTGTAGCGCCGCCTATTAATTAAATACCTGTTTCTCTGGAGAGTCTGATGGGGCTCAGTCTCGACTCATAGCAGAAAGAGAAGACTTGTACGCTATTGACTTATACTTTAGGTCGAGTAATAACTAACTTTCTTGCGCTATGCAGGTCGATCCTCGCACGATAAGTGGATCATCACGATCATGTGGAGCTAGCTCACTCGAGCAGAATTATCTCGCTCAACGAATCTTGCCGTGTTTACTGCTCCTATTTTTGCAAAACGTAAATACTTTTTACTTTTTACATTTAACATTTTGCTTAGTTGTTTGTGCTCTCTACTCTCTACCCCACTTGGTCTCGCGTGCACGAGATTGCCAGATGCCGTTTTAGAGAGTGAAATTGCACTACTTTCATTAAGAGTCGGATTATTCTTATTTTTAAATAAATTCACGAGCTTTTTTGCTACACGAACCGGGTTAAGATTAAATTTTTTAATAGTCGACATTCTTACCGTTTAAGGCATAAATTCACTCGGGCTCGAGATTCCCTAAATACCTCGCCTAACCTCAAAATAATGCCTCGTTTTTATTTTATTCAACTTTGTAATTATTTAGTCATTTTATTTAATTATCCAGGAACAATTAAAAAAGTTGAAAACGGAACTAAAAAAGAAATTCCAATTGTCCGAGCTTAATCTAATGCAGGGTTAATTTTTTCATAATAATGTGTTTTTTTAATTAAATAATAATTAATAATAGGCAAGACAGAATTACGACATAAAAATGACACAATTTTATTTAATTAGTAATAAAAATTTTTTCTATTAAAAAATGAAATTTAATGATGGAATAATAAAATTTATTTTTGAAATAAATTCTAAAAATAATATTGCTATGATAGGATCAGTTACTAATAATTAAATGAACAAATGTGACAGAAGAAATTTATAGAACCGATGAACTATTCAAAATTCGTTAAAAAACGTAGAAAAATTGATTATCACCAAAAAATAAATAAAATCGGGGAAAGTTCAAATTTTTGGTCAAAAACTTTTTAATGTTACCAAATTTTTTTTTAAAATAAAAAACATGCCAACAAAATTTTTGGTCTAAGTTTAGTACTTAAAAGCTCCAACAGATGGCGCGTGATCGTTGAATTCTTCCGATAGAAGAGACTTAAATTTGAACTATTAAAAAAATCATTTTTTGACTTTCCTACAAAGTTTATCTGAATGGTTTTTAGTTTAATCAACTTTAAACTATTTTTTTTTTTTTTCAATAAAACATGTCAATAAATTATTTTTTTACTCTAGCATATAGCTATTTCTTTTTTTTTGTTTTGATGCTCTTATCGATGGTATTTTTATTTTATTTACTTGCTGAAAATTTCTTTCCTTTAATTCAATTTAATTATTTGCAAGAATCTAACATTTATAATGTAATACAATAATAATCAATTGATAATATTGGCAAATCAATAAACTAATGTAGACAATAAGAATATCCTGTTTGAAAATAAGAGCCTAATAATTAATAATTAATGACAGATGTCTGACAGGTAGGATGTAAATCAGCTATCAATAAAAACAATATTTATTAGGAATATTAATCCGAGATTTGAATAACATTAATGTGTATAGTAACATTATAATCATCATCATTATTATTATTGCTGTTGTCGTAGAATACAACGGGTGTGCTTAAATGTCCGACCACGCACCGGTTTTATCTACTTCGAGCCGACAGCCGACATGCACTGTGTGACCTACACGCTCGCCATACTATATGAACCACCACAATAAAATAATACAATGAGAAAATTATACTTGATTGAATATGAATATTGACCGGACTGTAGGCTCTATTTGTCGCTGCAGACGCTTAAATTACCATAAATTACTTCTAATTCACACGTCGCCAATAATAAAGCGTATGAAAATAATTAATTCCTAAAATAAAAATTATTAGCATAAACATTTAAATTTACATCGAATATAAATTCGCCAGCGATGACCGAGGATCGCGATAAATCAATAAATTTTCAGGCTACCGTGTCAGGGAAGGGGGTGGACGATAAATCACTGAATGTTGCAGCTCATTGTCCGGGTTCAACGATGCGATATCGAGGTTAGAACTCCGCACTCCAGGGATCAAGTACCACCATCCATGTCTGTATAATATGCAAATATGGTACACGAGGGCATGCAACGATCGAGTGCTTGTTTTTACCCGCCTGCAAATTCTCAAGCATTCTATAAATATTCCCAAAAATGGCTCCTTTGTTCGCGTTTGTCATTCTATTGTTTCAGATGTTACCGATTGCATTAAATTATGTTACACATGGAAAGAAATTTTTTTTGAAATTTACTATTAAATTCATGAGGAAATTATCGGACTGTATTATAATAGTTGGAGGCTAGGGCGCTGCCTTACCGTTCATCAGTAACATCAATACTTTTTAAAGGTTACGTCAGCCAAACTCGGACGTAATTTTTTTTTTTTTTTTTTTTTTTTT
>JZSA01004427.1:0-115688 GCA_000956155.1 Cotesia vestalis | reverse complement strand
ATGTAAATTTTTTTTTGAATTTTTTTTTTTTTTTTATTTATTTAAAGTCGCATAAACTACCAAGGTCATGAGCGACTTACTATTAACATGAGTGGAACTTTTGAGATTGGAACTCGTTTTAAACTTTTTTTAGGCTCAGCAGAATAATACACTTAAATATTGAAAATATTCATTAGTGTACGCTGGGCTCGAACTCGGTCCAATGCTTTGGTGAATAAGGCCCGGATCCAATGTGCTACTGCGCGCCTATTGTTTTCTTATAGATAATCTTTAGAGAGAATCTAGTAACATTAAGTTCTTGGTACAAGATTTGCCAAGAGCTCAATAAGCTTGAACGGGAACAATCTTTTTTTTTTACATTGCATTTGTGAATAGTTATTAAAATAATTGAAATTAGATCATGAATAGTGGAATTTTTCACGATTACTGTCATTTCGACGGTAATATCTGAATAGAATTAAATTTCCATGTTTTAGTCATATCACACATCAACGGATAACGATTAAAATTGAGATAACCTTTAGCCCGAGAGGTCATTATTGTGATGGTTGTTTTGAAACTAAAGTGAGGTTAGTTAGAGGTTCTTAAGACCCTTTTACCCTCCGTTTTCTCACCTAATCTCCTTGTTAACCTCTGATAGTTTTATGAATAAAGTGAATTCAATGGACAAAGTTTACACATTTCAACTTTTTGTCATAAATAATTTAAAACTCTCACAAAACTTTATTTCAAAATTTCAGCATTAATTTTATTTCTATATTCGACCCATACTTTTTTTTTTTAATTTTTTTTTTTTATTATCGACAGTAAGTATCAAAAATTGCTTATGTACTTCCATTTTTTACCGTAATTTCAATAAACTATCAACAAAAAATATTTTTTACAGACACCTGAGACACTTTTCTAGAACTTCTATTCGCGGTAATCGAGATATCAGTCATTTTTGTTGGCAGAACACTAAGAGTCCTTGAATGGAGATGGCAAAATCGGAAAGTCGATCGATTGAGACCGTATAGATACATTCCTGACTTTGAGAGTCTCTTACGCGGTTAGATGGAGGAAAATATAATAATGCGGATCCGAATGAATAAGAGCGCCGAAAATAATTCTGTAGAATCCTCTCTTTAAATCTCGGAATCGTAAAATCGTTTAAACTGGTACCGAGGGAAAAATTCAGAGAAAAACCAGATAAATAATCCGAATTCTTGGGCTTTATTGTAAACAATAAAAAATCCAGGTGTGAAATAAACATGACGTATCTCGTGTACGTGGATCGTGTGCCCGAGCCTGACGTACGTGCGATGTTTAAAGAAATGAAAAACGCTGAGTATAAACCAACCTCCCGCATTACAATTTAATGCTTTTAAATTCTGTTTTGTAATTTTGATTTTTAGCAGAAGATTTTATGATATTAATCTAACTATTGAATGTAATTTTATGATGGAACTTTTGAATAATATTCTTGACAAAAACAGTTGAAAAATTTTGAGAAGCTTTTTGGTAAAATTGTTTTTAAAATTATAATTTCTGAGCATCGATTTTTTTTCGAGGTGAGTCTTCAGAACACTATAACTTTAATTCTACTGAATGTTTTTAGCTAAAAATTTAACTGTATACTCTTCAAATATGTATAAATAAATGTTAAAAAGTTCAAAGTTTTATCTCTTCATTGGTTTTTACAAAAAAATAAAAAAAAAATGCTCAAAAATCAGGACGTCAAACCAGAAGACCCCCTTGAGCTGTCGAACTTATCGAAGTTTTGTAAATTGTATCTGAAAGTTCTTAAAATAAGCTTCAATTCGAGTATTATAATGTATGTGAACATTGGAAACAAAAATTAATTTGATTTAAGAGAGAAATTCTTGAACGAAAAAAATAATTTTGAAGTTTCATTTTTTTTTAATCAAGATGAACAATTCTTAAATCAAGTAAAATTTGCTGATACCAGGAAAAATCTTTTAATTTAAAAATTTATCTATTCAAATGCTTATTATGAAATTTGCTATTGTTCCGGTTTCTGTAAAAATGATTGGCGTACTTCAATTATCAGTGTTATAATTTTATTTGAATAGGAAATTTACTTCCGTTTCAGCTGGCGAATGGTGCATTTTTTCCATCTATTCAATAAAATTCTATTCTTGCTAGTTTTCGAATACTCCAAAAAATCTACTTCCGTTTCGGCTGCCGAATGGTTTTTTTTCTATTTTCACCGAGTAATTGGTCGGTCTTCTGAATAAAATATTCTCAACAACAACAGCAACAGCAATTGAACGACGGGAGCAAGCAATGTCTAGCGCACGTTGCCGAAGAAACGAATCTAAGTAAAGAATAAAAGTATAAGCACGGTCGATGGTGACCCCCGGCCTCCAGTATTATGTCCATCTCTTATTATTGTGAAATATCGGTATACCGACGTCGACCGTAGAATGGCTTTATTCCGTTGACAAGCTCAAGTTAAGCCGAAGAACCTTCAGTTGGTTCGCCGAGAAGAGAAGATAGGAACCAAGTGGCGAGTACGAGGGAGGCAAAAGGTGAATGAAGGCGGAGGGAAAAGAGGAGGAAAGTCAAGAGGAGACTTCCTTCCTTATACCTTATACCGTCCGCCATTCACAGCGGGTGAGTGCCTGTCGACATGTATATCCATGTGCCCCTTTTCTTTCTTATATTATTATACTCCCTTTTTTATACCTCTCAACACCCACGTCCCACATCCCGCAGCCACATCCACGGAAAATATTGTGCTTTTGTATCTACTTTATTTATTTTGACGCAAATAGCTCTTAACATTAATATTAAGATTCACCTAAATCTCTTATTCTATTTTCTTTTTTTTTTTTTTGTAAGATATTTCTATTATACTTGGAAATTTTTTTTTATTTTTGGAGTTCTGGGGAATCAATATCTGACTCTTTTACTTTTATTTATTAGATTTTTTTGGCAATATGTGGTTTGTGAAAAAATCAGTTGATTAAAATATATACCTTATGAAAAAAATTCATATAAAAATTAATAAAGTTTGGATAAAAAAAAATCTATTGGTGGTTGATTTTTTAACATTTTTTTTCTATCTGAATTAAAATTAAATTTATGACAAAAATACATTAAGACATAAATTTGAAAAAAAAAAAAATTTTTAATCTTGTTCGGAAAAAATAAAAAAAAAAAAAATAATTTTTATTCCATAAAAAATATATTTACAATATTCTATATTACCAACTTTCATTTCCGTAACAAATTTAAAAAAGTGTGGAAAATCCAATATTGCACGCCGCATAATCTCATTTTCTATAATAAAATTGATTAAAATAAAATACAAAAAAATTTTATAATTATTTAGTAATTCGAAAAAATAAAAACTTAAATCTTTCGCGTCATTAACCACCCAGAATCTATTTACATATATATAGATAAACAAACGATTAGTGGATTTTTAGTTTGTATATACATTTGACAGCCGGACGTCGCCGCAATAATTTAAAAAAAATTTTTTTTTTTATTTATTTAAAAAGCAAAATGTCTTTTAAAGATTTTTGTAAGGCTTCGAATTTTTGTCTTATGAGGCGTGCAAAATCAAATTGGCTTTTTATTCTTTCCATACTTACAATTTCTTTTTTTCACAATATTTAAATTTTTAAATTGAAAATTATTTCTTTTAATCCACAAATTTTATTCTCTTGATTTAATTCGTGAATTTTCTAAACGAATTCGAATTAAATATTTTGAAACAAGAGTAAAATTTTTTTTTTTTTTTCAGTGTAAAATTACTAATTACTAAAATAAAACGGGAAATATTTACACAAAGTTATCGCAGCAGAGATTAAATCAGATTGCGTACCAGAGATCGAGATAAGAATTTTATTCGGTCCATTAATTGGCCTTAGCGGTTGGTGTTGTTGTTGGTGTTATTGTTGTTATTGGCGAGCCACGTGGATGAAGGCCGGGTAAAAATAACGGGGCAATTAGTATGCCGCGCCATCACTGTCAGAGGCAGGCCTACGTACGGGATTTAAATATAATGCTGGACAATGATCGCGTGGGACGAACAACACACACTGACGCTTTAAGAAACACTCGCGATTATTATTCCGTAGAGAATTTTCTCCTCTTCTCTTCATCATTCTTTAATGTTAAATTTTTCTCCGGCAGAGTAAAGTTTTATTTGATTTTTTTCAACTTCATAATGAATAAAATTAATTTAAAAATTTTATCTCGCAGAAGAATTTAAAAGTTAATACCACGGTAAAAAACTAGCTGAAAATTCTTTTGTCCTAAGTTTATGAATAGAAAAATTTTTTATTATTTTTATTAAATAAATATTAAACAAGAGTAAAGCTGAAGGGGTGTGTTTATGAGAAAAATGCCGGTTTAATATATATAATCGTCTTGATTTTTTATTTTTAGGTGGTGAATGGAAAAAATGATATTATTATTCAAACTAACGGATAAAATATGTTAAAAGCGTAGTTCCGAGAGAATGGCTCGGAAGAGAGACTCAGAGGAGATAAATGTGTCTAATTTGAAGATATTTAAGAGAGGGCGTATGTAGAAGACTATTTTACCAAGATAAACGATCACTTATACTTTTAATCTTGTCTTTTATCTCCGTACTCGTTATAATTATTATTATAATGAAAAAAATTATGCTTAAGCTAAAGAATTTTAATATTACCGACATTGTTTATTGAGATTGTTAAAATTATAATTACAGAATCGTAATTATTTTTTTTATGTAATAAGAAAAAATTTTTTGCTTAAAAAAAAAATTAGGGAAAATTAAGTGGTAGAAATATCAACTAATTAGAGATATAATTTGAAAATTTTGAAAAATCGAAAAGTTCACGACTTAAAATTCTCATTGAATTTTTAGAATAAAATATATTCTATTTCTAATTGATAAAGTTAAATGCAAAAATGAGAAAATTTATTATCGTCAATTATTCAAGTTATTTATACTTTAAATATTCCGCGGTATTTTCCTTACTCACGCAATTCAGCTCCAGCTGTTATCATAACGCGCGTGCGCATAAGGAAAAAAAAAATTTACCCTTTATATTTTATGGATAATAACAAAGAAAATACCAGTTTAGTTTTTAATTAATTATAATTGCACAACACCGATTTAGATAGCCATTTGAGATAACAAATCCTCTAAGGGACAAAACAAGTCTATTAAAAAGAAAAACGACGAAAATAATGGATTTTTTGTAAAGTTATCGTATTTCCAAGCTACGAACATTTTTTTATTGCTTGACAGGAACAAATTTGTTAATTTATTTTAATGATTTTATCGGTTCTATCACACTAAATAAATTTTTGAAAATTGCAAAATTAATCTTGATTGAACCATCAATTTGATGGTTACAAAATATGTTAATGTCCGTGAACTAACAAGAGTATAACAATAAAGATAATTGCAGAAGTAACGAAAAAAATGCTTTGATCGTAGAACACTCTCTGATGCTTCGGATTAATTGTCCTGCAAAAGTACTGGAAATTAATACGATTATTTTAATTAAGTAGAAGACGCTGCGACGCTACTGCGTATGTGTGAGAAGTAGGGGGGTATGGTGACTTGTTCGCCATTTTGTCACGCGTGATTTTCTAAACTATTTATCACACAAGTTTTGCAGAATAAAGTCAATTTAACGTTGGATTTTATTAAAAAAATTATATAATTATTATTTGATAAAAATCCATAATTAAAATCTGATTTGCGGTTCGAAATTTTCAGAGTCAATATTTCTTCCCCATGAAAAGTATTTGCTCTTTGAATACGCAAAATGATTGGATCAACTGGGTCGAGCTCGCGAACTGGCAAAAGCCGAAGGCAGACGAGTCGTTAAATGGATGTTAACGCGCTTGACGACATAAAAGCATCGTACAGACGGAAAAGAGTAAGTGGATGAAAAAGGTTATTGAAAATAAAAGTTAAATGATCAGCAGTTAAACTGCGAGGGAATAACTTCACGTAGACGTAAATTAAACGATTTTATGCGAATACTTTTCTTGCGAGACTCGCATTTGAAATTTATTTTAAATTAACGTTAAGTGTGCAATAGTAATAGCAAAAGTTAAATTGTTTACCCGCTGAAGAAAACAAATTAACAAGTTGCTCAAAATAGGCCGTTAAATAAAAATAAATAAATAATTAGTTGTGCTGTTAACCCACTTCGTTAATCTGGTGGATTTGTTGCATAGTCGGTGTCAGGAGGCCATATTTCACTACTTATGCTAATAACGACCCGCCACCCAGAAGCAACATTGCATTGAGCGCGAGGACACGGTCATACACAATATAATAATGACTATTATTGTTGTTGTTGTTGTTGTTATTATTATTATTAGGATAATAACACAGAGCATACACAGTTAACTCTTTGTCACAGTGGCGTTATGCACACGTTTTATTTCCCAAACCCTCTTCAGCTAAACATCCTCCCTTTTCACAAGTGACAATAAACATAAACTTGGTTAATAAATCATCATAATACACACTACCGGAGGCTGACTGTACAGAGACAAATACGAGTAACATTGCGGTACTGTGAATTCCAAAATTAAAAAAGCTAGACGGCAGCTGGATCCATCATGCAAGTGGATTTCCTCGGAGTTACTTCTTGCATTTAGGAATGAAAATTTTTATTTCCGTCTTCCATCTGTTAAAACATTTTTTCATCTCTATTCTAAGTTACTTTTGCATTTTTAAGAAGAAAATTTAAAACACTCGTTTTTCTGCGAAGAAAATTTTAGTTCATCACTTAAGGAGGAAGAAATGATTAGAAGAAGATGAAAATTTTGAAGTGGGAGTAAAATAAAGTTATGATTTTTAATAGCAGCCTTTTTAATGAAGGTATGAATATTTTAAAAAAAATTTGGGGCGATTCAAAGTTATTTTTAAAAAGTTATGGCGTTTTCAACTTTCGTCCAGAATAATTAAAAAAAAATTTAAGGGCGAAATTAATGATTACTGCACTGATAGAAGGATTTGTTTGTAGTTAAAAAGATTTGTTAATATTTAACAAATCATTTATTAGAAGCCATTTGTTAGTCCTTAACAAATATTTCTTAGTATTTAAAAAGATTTAGTAATATTTAATAAATGAATATCAGATTTATTAAATACAAACAAATCATTTTAAATACTAAGAAATATTTGTTTAATACTAAAAAGTGGTCTCTAATAAATGATTTGTTAACTATTAACAAATATTTTTTTAAAACAAATAAATCCTTCTATCAGTGTGATTATTGTGCTGGAGAAAACCGTTTTGTTATTGTAGCAAAACTCTTTAGTTAATTCGAAAAAACCGTTTAGCTGAATTAACAAATCGGTTTTTAAACCAACTATGTTCTTTCAAATTAATAACAAATATTTTTTTTCGGTTTAACAAAAAATATTTTGTAGCAGAAACGTTAACTAGTTAGTTGGTTTGAAAAAAATTTGTCATTGAACTAACTAAATAATTTTGTTAAGATACCGAATAGCAACAAAAACAAATTTATTTGAGACGCGAAGTAGCATATCGGATCCGGCTTTACTTAGCAAAGCATTGAACCTGGTTCGAGTCCGTCGTACACCAATTAATATTTTCATTATTTAAGTGAATTATTCTGCTTAGTCCAAAAAATTAAACGAGTTCCAATCTCAAAAGCTTACCCCTTATCATAGTCGTTCATGACCTTAGTAGTTAATGCGACTTTAAATAAATAGAAAAAAAAAAATTTATATTGTTATGCTAACAAATAAATCCTGTTATTTTAACAAAATTGGCTTAGTAACGCTAACGAAATAATTTAGTAGTACCAACAAACAGATAATATTATTCCAACCTTATGATTGTTGTTAAGACAACAGATTAATTTAGCGGTATCACAAACTGATTTGTTAATGCAACTTGGCTTACTTTGTTAAAATAAATAACTTATTACTGTAAATAAACTAATTTGTTACTACAATTTTTTCTTTTCCTGTAATCCCATCTTTTTGTTATCTTAACGAAATCATTTCTATAATCGTAGATTACAATGCATAAAAACTTAATATTCTGCACACCGGATTCCTATGAGCGTCTAGCGAAATAATTAAAGCATCTGGCAACAATTCTTATTAACAATTTTCGCGAGTGAAAAGTACCGTTTGCGGCGGTATCTTGACAATCTCGGCACGATCTCGAGCGATAAGCACGCGCTCTCGATTAACGTTAAACGATACAATTCTTGAGATTGTCTTTGTGCATTTACTCTCGCTACTGCACGTAAAATCTCAAGTAAATGGATCCTAAAGCGCGAATGTTAACTATTCAGAGGCTGAACATTCTCATCACTGCTATCTGGTTCGCGGGTTTTTCATCGTTCGTAGTTTTTATTGTATTCAAACAATTACAATTAACGTGTTTCTAGGTTATTCAGGCAGTAAACTGCAAATGGTATTGAAAATTGTAAATTATACATCAGAATTAATTACTGCAAGCCGCGTTTTTTTTTTTAAGCTTTTTAAAGTAAAAAATTTCGGTTGACTGTTGATAAAAAACAGAAATTTTTTTGTATTGAATTTGATGCTCATATCAGCTCTAATTGAACAATACAAAAATTTATTCGATAAAAATCATTTAATTCCGAAAAATAAATTAATACACGATCAGAATTCAATTAAATATAATTGAATCACGCGAAAATCCGTTTTCAGAAGAACAATTTTATGTATTTCAGCTATCCATTCATTTTCATGGATTAAATTCAATATTGCAAGTAATTTGACACGAAATTCAATGAATCTCAACCAGCAATTATGGAATAGAATGTAAAAAAATAGACAATGACTTTCAATCGAATTTTTTTCTATTTACATTCAAATCCTTTGTTAGATTTATCGCGACTAAATTCAATATCGCGTTTGCAATTGAAACTTGTCCTTTGAGAGAACTTCAAAATTTCGATAATTAATTTAAAAGTAATCAGAAGTAGCAATAAAAGCGGATACTGACTGTTACTGTCTTACTGTGTTGCTATCAGATCTCTAACGGTTATCGAGCCCCCAGTTAAGCCAGCTAGAAATTCTAAAGTTGTGCAAGTAGTCAAAGACCTCACGTATTGTACCCAACCTTATCTTTGATAATGATAAAATGATAACTATTATTTAATAACGGTAAGAAATAATTTTAAAGCCATGTCGGATATTTTGTTCCTTTCACATCCGAAGAGTGGCAAATATTACGGAATAATAACGCAAACAGCTACATATTGGTAATGGAAATATTTAAAAATGGTTACAAAGATTTGCGAATTGTGACAAAAATTGCTGATGATAGCAAAATTATTTAAATATTTAATTATCCAACTTGACTAATTTTATCGAGGGAATTAATGAATTTGTAAATACAAATACACTTGCTTTTTCCTACAATACTTTTTTTCAGTCATTTCGTTTTTTGATGACATTAAATTTAGCTGTCACTTCACACTTTTTTTAATTTCCATCAACATATAAATTACAGCAAAAAAAAATTATTACAAAAATGGACTTGTAGAAATTTTAATAAATTAAAAATGCAATTTTTTAAAAATAATTTTTTACAACAAATTTTTTTCTTGAATAAAATTAAAAAATTGTCAAGTGACAGCTAACTTTAATGTGATCGTCTTTTGCTATTTTAACAAAATCATTTTTATGCGGGTGGTATAAAAAAGATTAATAAATAGTTTCAAAAAAAAAAAGCTTTTCATTTTTGATCAACCTAAACAAAATTAATTTTTACTAAATTTATTTTTCATCTAAAAACTGAAAAATAAATGAGTTTGAACTCTGAAGTGGCCTATAGAGGGGTCACTTACCTCATTCTTACACCCATATTGATTCATAGATACCAGGTGCAGTTGGAGACGCACGTGCTGAGATAAATCTGGCGATAGCGCCGATAGACAGCAGATCAACGACCAGTGACCAGTCTGTCGGGAAATATGTCTCGCGGAATGGAAGTGTGTGACGGACAAGTAGCAGCTTTAAATATATTCAAACAAAACGGGTATGCTAACTCTGCGCAATGGTCCCGGCTCATCTGGCGAGCCAACAGCCAAGTTAAGATTTTCATGAATTGTTAACGAATATACACGTGTAATATGTAGCATGTGTATGCTGGATGTAAGACGTTATGTTTAAGTTAAGCGGAATGAATATGTTAGCTGTTGTTATGGTTTATGCTGAAAAGGAGGACGATCGGTGGATGGTGATAAACCAGCGATGATACCATCTCTCACATACGTGATGCCAGTGACACTCGTATCGACGATGACAATAACCCGGCTTCGGATTATATTATTTTATTTTAGTTCTCTAGCGTGATTTAAACAAAGGTCACTGGACTCGAATGGTAATTTTTAGTGTCACTTTATCATAACAGATCATCCGAAAACAAATTTATTCGAGCAGAGGTCCAGCCAGAGATTATATAAGAATATTTGAATTTAAATAGCTTAACAGTAAAAAATTTTTCGTCATTGTTGTTAAAATATTAATAACATTTTTTTTTTTACTCTAAATTTTCATTATGTTAAACGAAAATTTTTGGCTTTGTAAAATTTTATTCAGTTACTCACTTAATTTTAGATCTCATTGTATTTTTACACGTGTGAAAAGCTTGGGATCTCACGTACGTACCTGTAACAAAAATAAAAAAAAATTGTATCGGTTAATTTTGGTGAATATAATATGCTCTAGACGGATTTTCATGTGAAATAATTTATCTTTTATCTGGTCGGTTATCCGTGAAATAATAACGGATTATTGTACATAAATTTGAATATATTTATTTGTCGCCCGTCAACATTGTATCAGATTTACTCGCGTCATTATTTATGCTAATTGTAATCTCGGGTGTTTATTTTTAAGCCCATTATTTTTATCCGTCGCTTAATCTTACGGCTGTCTAATTTTTCGAGTACAAAGGCTGATTATTCACGGATAACAAATAACAAATGTCGATTTTTTTTATCGATAATTGATAGTTTTGGTTGAAACTTTTTTGTCTTGAGATTTTTTTATAGATCATTACAGTTTATTGTATTGTAATATTTTTAACATGCATATAACTCGGTATGGACAGGAATGTTCAGACAAAAAGTTAATTGTTGAATAAATTTATTGGGTAAAAAGAGAGAAATCTCTATAAATAATTTAGACCATTCCAAGTAACTATAAATACTATTTTTAAACAAGATACAAATATATTTCACTTCGCTATTTTTAAGAGAAAAAGCTTTAAAAAGCTTTAAAAAAGCTTTGAAAGTTTTTTAAGATGAGAGAGTCGTTATTTACTACAGTGACAGCTACTAATCACTTATTTTCGATATTAAATTATAAATTGTGGCTTTTACACTTCTTACACTAAGTTCTGTAATATTTATATTTTTGCCACTTCGATGTTCGCTTTACTGTTTGAAACTATAAAAATTAACCCGAATGATTTTACAGTTTACTTTTTTCGGTCCAGAAAATTTCATCTTCTGCAGAAAAGGTTCTTACAAATTTTTTCATGTCTCTAATAGTTTATTGAAAATTTCAATTTCAATTCTTCGCAAATAATTTTCCGTAAACCAATTATTAACATCAAAATTCTTAATGAAGAATTAAAATCAAAATTGTGGGTCAATTATTGAAGATACAAAAAAATTAGACAGTTTACTTACTATTTAAATTTCAATTCTTCACAAATTGATTAAGTGCTAATTAAAACGTCAATTTTCTAATTAAAATGTCAATCGAATTTTAATTCTTCACAAATAGACAATATGTTAATTAAAACGTCGATATGAGAGAAAAAAATATTTTTTTTTTTTTTTTATTTCTAACGGTAGAGTTCCATCGAGGACTCGAACCCGAGAACTATAAATGTCATAGCGGCCATACAAAGCCGACTCGTATCATGATATCCCGTATGGTCTGCTCGTAAGATGCAATACAGAACACATAACATAATATAAAAGGAAGATGCCAGCACGTAAAGATCCGAGGTGCGGCCCTCACCGTGTCCAATGATCCAATGATCCAATGATCCAATGGGAAGCCTAACCTCAACGGCGAGACCCAAGCATTAATCCTCCGAAATTGTTTTCTAGATGATTGGGTTGAACCTTTTTGACAGGAATACTCGTCACGACTCCGTTATCTCAGTTCCTCAATATCTATGTTTATACATTTTTCGTTGGATTATCTATATCTGCACCATTAATTCGAATCGGAGCGGATTGAAACTCCCAGTGGAGATTGCAACATTGTATCGAAGATTGAAAGATGGAAAGAGCGGCGTTAGGCGTGTCGCTAATATGACTGAATCTTCCTTATGGTCGCACATCATAATTCTTCTCTTTTCTTCTTTCTGATGCAGCACTTCAAGAGAATAAACTCGCGGTTATTTTATATACCAGGCGCGACCGCTGCCAGACAGTTTAATAAATGGGCTCCGACGGAGGTTACAACTTTCATCAGCGCTAAGATAAACCCGATAGCATCACCAATCTCGTCACGCTGCCGACACCAGGCTGCTCCTGAAGGGATCTACCGCCTCGTGTCATTACCAACTGTCTTTCATCTCGCCCGTTCCGACGCTACACTTTTCTTATTAATATTTTACATTTTATAGTTGCTAATATCTTTTTATTATTTCACACGTAATCTGTGAAGATATTTTTTAATGACTGAATATATTCAACATTAGAGTAGACCAAAAAAAGTTTGAAAAATCCATAAGTGCATGCCTCATAATCTCATTTTTCACAATAAAATTAATTAAAATGAAATATAAAAAATAGAAAACTTTTTCGCTTATGAGGCGCGAAAAAGCGACAACTTTTTTTTAAAATGATCTTGAAATTTTATGAGAGTGCCAAAATGTATCTTGTCAATATTTGAGCCCTTAATATTAATATTTAGAGATCGCTAATCTAAAATTTAGATTTTTTATTTAAATAACGGGAAAAATATCTTTGAACTCTTGAAATTTATAATTCGCTCTGCAAGCCCAATACCGAAAAGTGTAATTATGTTTATTGTAGTAAATTAAATGCTTTACAGAAATAATATCTTATAATTTTAGGATAAATTTACTTTTTTAAGAGTTATTCAAAGTTAAAGTTGAAAATTTCCGAATTGGCAGATTCTTTGTAATTTTTGGAAAAATTATTATTGCTAAAACAAAAATTTCCCAAAAAAAAATTATTTTGTCAAAAATTATTTTCTTAATATTGAAATTCATCCTCAACATTTTCTAGAAAATAGATAAACGTTGAAATCAATAGTAGACATTAATAACATATACTCAAAAATCAACTCTGTTCAAAAGAAAAAAATCTTGAACTAAAAAATTCATTTTTAAAAACTTAATTGTTTTAATTTAATTCTTGAACTAAGAAATTTTTCTGAGTTCAAAAATTATAGACTTTGATTCGAGACAATGAAACTTTTAAAAGTGATTTTTATGGTTTAAGAATGTTTTTCTTGAATCAAATTATTATTTTTGTTTTTAATGTGCTGTGATATGGCTTGATGTAAAAACAATGTCATAAAATTTTTCTACAGGAAACAATAAAATTTTCCAACTATTTTGATTTCACTTATTAAAAAACGAAAAATCCGTGTATAGATGTCAAGGTCAAACATCGTTATTTTCAGATAAAGAATTTAATATTTGACAGGACGAATAAAAACACAAAGGATATTTACATTGGCATCGTTTTTGTTTTTGTACATAAATTTTTGTTTTTATTTGCTGTCCGTATTTCATATTTTTTTTTTGTAGTTGAAAGTTCGATTCCCCTGGCACGTATTTGATAGCAAATATAGGCTTCTCTTTGACTAGAGAGACACGAAAATAGTTATAGTATTGGGCTTAGGATTGGGTTTGCGTGAGGTAGAGCAGCTTTGTCCCTTAATACCGACAGCCGACTGTAAAACGAATCCTGACGGGTGGAAGGAGGAAGGTGCTCGTTCTCATTCTCGAACCGAGGGAAAAAATAGTGAGTGAGGATGAAAATACCCGGGGGATTTGGTTATACAGTCGGCAGTACCGATCGATACACATTGCATTTGATATGCAGTGTCTGGGTCTATATCAGTGTATGAGCCGAGCAGGGACTATATACATGCAGATACAAAAGAAAAACATCGAAAAATGGATATGGGAGAAACTGAAGGAAAAACTAAAGCAAGTGCGCAAGGGCTCTCCCTCTGCCCTCTTGTCATCAAAAATTCATACTCGAATGCGCCATCCACGACATACTGTATTATTAAATAACCCTCCACTGCTTCATGCTACGTTTATCATCTATTGCCTCGTGTTAAGACAGAATAACATAGAATAATAAAGTTACCACCCTTTATTCTTTTACTTTATAAAATAAGGGTTTT
The DNA here is from genome assembly GCA_000956155.1 of Cotesia vestalis. Taxonomy (NCBI): domain Eukaryota; kingdom Metazoa; phylum Arthropoda; class Insecta; order Hymenoptera; family Braconidae; genus Cotesia; species Cotesia vestalis. Next base: position 101,290 of record JZSA01004427.1, on the reverse strand, counting down.
AGATCTTTAAATTTTAACTCCTGGATTTTATTTATTTTTTATTTTTATTACAGAAAAAATTTTTCAAGCGACGAATGATTTTTTTTAATATAATTTATATTAGTTTTCTGTGAATTAAACTGATAAAAAATTAATTTCAATTGAGAAAAAAAATCTTGAACTAAGAATATTATTTTTAAGAAAATGTTTTCATTAAAAGAAAAAATTATTGAACTAAGAAAAATTTATATAAATTTTGTGAAAAAAAAAATTTTTTACTTCAGGATTTTTTCTTGAGCCCCTGAATCGAAAAAATTAACTTAGAACTTCATCTATGGAAACGGTTACCATGGCAACGATTAAATATTAATTAGTAAAATTTGTAAAAATATTGATTAATTAAATTGTTCATTAATGTAAAACTTTTTTTTCCTTGAATATGATAGTTGCGATAAAGAAAATTATACCTTCGGTCGATCAAAATGTTTCAAGAAAATCTTCAGTCGGCAAAGTTAAATTTTTTTATAAAAAATAATTTTGTACTCTTAAAGTTCATTTAAAATAATATTAGAACTTTGAAATTATACAATTATTTAATTATTTATAAAATTCTTATGAAAAATGTATTTGATGAGAACAAAATATTTCAACTAATCGTTGGGTCATTAAACACGCCTCCTTCAGCGTTACAATAAATTTTTCTGTATGAAAAAATTCTTTTTTTATTCACTTTCAAAGTAATTATTAAAGTTTCATTAATCGGGAGATTTTCTTGAAGATTTTGAGAAGCACACGCATACTAAAATTTTTCCTGAGGCGAGACGAGAATGAATAGCAAGTGCGTTATGTATAATGCATGAGCGCAGCTTATTAGACGGTAGCGTGGGCTTGTTTCGAATTTATTAATGCAAAGTCCAAGGAAATAAATTTTATAACTTATTACTTATTACCCAGTATCTGAAAATACCTGAGACGTAGCCTCACGATTAAATTATCAACTACAAAGCGAATCTAATTATAAAGACGTAATAAAAAATAAAAGATTTCCCTTTTATTTCAATACGGCGGGATCGAATGAAGCGAAATATATTCATTGGAATACGTAGAAAAAATTCATTGAAATGGTTTATTATAGTCCTCGAAAGATATCACGCTCCACCACGAGTTTATTCTTCCTGATCCAGGTCCTGATCCCTCAGCATTTTCACTCCGTCCTTATTCAAGACACCCCGGAGGGTTTCAAGAATTATGAACGGGAAACCGACGGGATGAATTATGCAACGGCCAATTAATAAAATTCCAATCACATCCATGGCGCGCGTACGCCGTCGCGGTAATAAACGGTCTCACGCCTTGGCATTCATTCCGACGCGGATAAGAATAAAAATAATGATAATGATAATAATAATAATGATGACATTTTTTGAATAAAGTAACTATTTATTCAAGCATAATGTCGCACGTGTGTCTTTACACGTGTTTTTTTATTTTTTTTCAAGTAGTATACTATTCCAAAGGCATTTTGTTATCTTTCGTTTTGTGGCTCATGAATCTAGCCACATGGAAAAAATATACCGAGATATATCACGAGAAAAATTACATTTAATTACCAAGAGTAATTAAATCGGTTTGTACGTAATTAAAACAACATAAACAATATTTATTTTTGTTTTCACTTCCTATTTTTTATCTACTTTTTAATTAATTTTTCTTGACATCTCGAGTCTGTATTCTTTAATTTATGGCACTAGATACTATGTAGCTTGGAAGAACTAAGGTATTCACTAGGTATGATTTGTGGTTTATTGTTGATTTTCATAAGCTGTTTTTTAAATGTTTGGCGGAGTGAAAACAGGAATGCAGTTTTTATTTGCAGAAGAATAAAAGGCAAATAGTTAAAAAAATTTATTTACCGACTGATGATAAATTCGAATCGTTGTTATGGATTTAAAGTAGTCATATTTATAGCTGATTTTTTGTTTAATGAAAAATTTGGAGAAACAGGAGAAGAATCGATAAAAGAGAAAGGAAAAGCATTTTAGCAAAATGAAGAAGAAAAATATTTTTTGGAAAATATGTTGACATATCAGGAAATTTTCCACACTAATTATTGATCAAAGTTTGTCTTAGAAGTCAGAAGATTTTAATTCATCATTATGTCAAAGCGAATTTTTCCTTGTTAAGAAAAAATTTGATTTTACCGATTGAAGATAATTTATGATTATTTTTAAATTTTCATCACATGAAGGTAAGCAATTTTGAATCAAGATTAGCAAAATTAAGAGAACGATTACATTTAAAAATAGTGAATTTTTAATACGAAAAAAATGATAGAATGTTTTACAAATTGTTGAATAAATACTATAAAGAAATCATAAAAAAGACAATTATTTATGCACTTTTTTAACAAAATTTCAATTGGGTTCGTTAAGAACAATTTGATTTTACCTATTGAAGATAATTTTCTATTCACGGAAAAAAACATGTGGTAAATCCAACCATACTTGGAGTTGGGTTTGATACACGTTAATCCATCTTGTAGTCAATGCTACTCCAAATGTAGTTGCATTTAGCGCATTTTTTTTTTTTTTTTCGTGTCATTTTTATTGACTGGAGGTAAAAATTTTTTAATTACGGCTAGTATAACAAAAATTAAAAAAAAAAAAGTTATTAGAATTGATGATATAAAAGGCATTTAGTAAAAATGTTCAACTAATTCTTGAATAAATCTGACTTGAATATGATAAAATCAAGATTTGCATTTTTAATATTAAGCAAAAAGTGTAATTTTGAATAAAAACAAAGATATACATCTAACTAGAAGTTTCTGAATTGTTATTGACGGAATACATAAACAGAATTAGCATTTTGGAATAATAAACGGGGACAAGGGCGTCCAATTATGCACGGAATCGGTCTTGAGACGTCAAGCGGCACTGAATATTTTCCACCAGGATCAAATACGCGTTTCAAAGCATAGAAGAGCGGAAAATAAAATAAATGATAGCAATAATAATAATAATAACAATAATGATACAAAAAAGTGTCTCATGATAACGAGTACAAGGGAGTGCGTTAAAAATGATAGTTGTTGTCGACAAGAGAGTAAGTATGAAGTCGAGTGCACTTTGCTCGCGAGTAGAGTGATAAGGGTAAGCAAAAAGGATATTTCCGACGTAACTACGTCGACCTAGACGTCGTAATCTTCCTCAGGGGCTTGGGACTCGTGTGCAATGTATAAGATGTACCAGGAATAAAAAAAATTACAAATTGCGACATTTCTCACATGTAATTTTAAATTTTAAATTAAAATTGGATTTTAATATCTAACATCAATCATTGGTGTTGATTTCAATCAGAAATTCAGATTAATGGCGTTGATCAGAGGGTTAATACTTATTACCATAAACTATCTGCGCCGGGTGTTGATATTGACCTAATAAATGTGAAGCAATCAATAGCTCAGCTGAACGTAATCACTTGGTCTTGAGTAACTAAACACGCTATCGAAATTCGTGCGCTGCATATTAGATTAATGGATTAATATTGTTATTGATTAGTGAATTTAGACTCTTGGGTTGAGTCAGGGAGTTCAAGTTTACCTAAGTAAACTTGATTAAGGAGGAATAATGTTGACCCACAATGAATAGTTGAACAAGACCAGAGGGCTTGCTTCAGGAATTTGCTCGTGGTTTCTAAGTCTTGGATCAAAATATTTTTACCTCCTGTTGGTAACTGATGTGGCTTGATTCAAGAGTATGTTATGGTCAGTCGATACATTAAAATTCTTTAGCCAACAACAATTCTCTAAAACTTGGAATAATTTTGTTCTCTTTAAAGAACATTAGATTTTTATTTTAAGTAGCAATTTCATTGTTAAAATTAGTGTCAGCTCAATCCAAAAAATTCAAACTGCATTTAAAAAAACTAAGTTTTAGCTATCACAAATTCCGAAAATTATTTAAGATTTTATCGACGAAAGAGAGAACACTAGAAGTCAGACAATTTCTTAGTTTGTGGCATACTTTCAACTTTTGTCGGTATTATTTTGAGTCAATGTCACCACTATCTTGATTCAAGAAAAAGAAATTATTAGGAGGAATATATATGTATCTTGCTTGAAAAAAATTAAATTCATTTTTTTTTCATTCTAGTTATAAATTTTTAATCTGCACGGAAAAAAAAATTAACTTTAAAATCTTATCACGGTGATACAATATTTGTATCACCTCAATCCAAAACTAACATCACTCGTACAATTAAATTTTTACATCATTTGTGGTGCAACTTTTGAATCATTTTTCTTTTTCCGTGTGAGTTCTTTCTTAAATTAAGAGAATTAAATCTTTTGAACCAAGAATTTTACTGTAGTGTCCTCTCAAAATTAACACTTATATCTTCTACAACGTTTTACTCATGAAGATTTTCAAACAGTTATCGTTAATATTTTTCTAAACATCTTTCACGCCGATAACAAAGTCACTTATTTAAAAGGCAGTAAAATATTTTTCACACATCTTCATTTTTTATATCTGGAATTTATTCAGGATTGTAATTAAAGATTTTTTTAATTAATTAAAATAATAAAAGCGTCATCAAGATTTTTGACTCTTCATTTGTAAGTTTTGATCAGAAAGAAAACATTTTTTTAAACAAAAAATAGAATTTTTATTTTGAAACACTACAATTAAATTGGTTAACTAATGAAAACTTTTTTAATGCTCACATCAACTCCAATAGCCTTTCATAGAACGAGAGTATAATAATTAAAACTTTAATTAACACCGTACGATACAGGGATGGCAATAAAAAGAAAAATATATAACTTAATACGATAAATTTTTCATATCCTATTTCATCTCTTATGATTTCGCAGATATTCATGCACACGAGTTTAATATATATTTTTTTGACACAAGTGCACACTTTTTCTCATTATTAAACACTTGAGTACTGCAATCCTATTCTGAAAGCTCATCATATATATTTATATCGAATCGTATCTATGTCAAGTATTTCAATAAATATTCCAGCAGCTTAATAAAAATGACAATCATGAATATAAAATTTAATTGTTCCACATACAGCGGACAGACATTTACTCGCTTTACCTGTTACCGCCATTTTGTTCCGACGTCATTCGGTTCAATGTATTAGAGTGTTTACAAACATTTGAATGCACGTCAATCACTGACGTTTCACGACAGTAAAACTTCATTGCAATTAGGGCTTAATAATTAAATGACAAAATAAATTACAATAATATTTATATGGCAAACAATTAACCTGCCCTTTATGCGCGCCCGGTTTTTATACGTCTGCTGCTTATTTATCGGCCATTACTATTACGTATTACGGAGCATAAAAACCTCAATTGCGAGGTATATTATCTATATATGTATTATTTATCTTCTCATATATTTTGTTAACGGGATATTTATACGCTGTTATTTGCATTACACATATTTGCTTATGCTTTTTTATAAATGAATAAGAATAAAAGGTCGGTATTGTTTTTTTGTAGTGTATGATGTTAATTAAATATTTTTAACGATGTTTCATTAGATCAAAGCTGCTTCAAGCTTTTTACTTTTAATTAATATTCTGACCTTAGAGGGCGAATGTTGATTTATTATTATTATTAGAAAAATAAATTTTAATATCGTTGTAATTTTTATTTATTTATTTTTTTTTCCAAGAATGCTATTTTTATATTGATAATTTTGTTTTTCATTTTAACGGGCAGTTAATATAGTTTTAACCATAAAATTTACAAAGTTTTTAATTGCATCGCTTGAATGAGTACAGTGTAATTAATAAGATAAATTTATTTGCAGTTTGTAAATTTATTTTTATAGAACGCTGGTTTATAATTTTTTAGTTGTACAAAAAATTAATTTGAGTCAATTTTTTCAATTCGAGTATTTTTTATCTTTTAATTTTTACAAAGATCTAAAAGTAAAAAATTTGACGTTAGAAAAAAAAATCAATGACTTTTAAAATTAATTATTTCGTAAAAAATGACTACATTTATCGATTGAAAAACGTTTAATAATTGAGATTTTTAAAGATATAAGCTCATTCCGATGTTACACTCATCAAGACCTTTTATTTAAGTACCCACATCAATTTTTCATATATTTATATATATTATATACATATATTTATGAAAAATATATGAAAATGCATGTGGGTACTCAAATGAAAGCTCTTGATGAGTGTAACATCGGAATGAGCTTATATCTTTAAAAATCTCAATATTTTAGAAAGTACAGTGCAATTTAACAAAAGTCATTATTTGATGAAGCAAAAATTTATTCATTTTTTAGTTTAGAAGTCAAGGCAGTCACATAGTGACTGCAAGGTTGCTAGTTTAAATTAATTGCCGGTAAATTCAAGTTTGGTTAATTATTTTAAATTGAGTTTGATGATATTATAAGTAAGTTCATGCGAACAATTTGAATTTTTCTGATCTTAATAATTGATTAATGATAAAAACGACAGCAATAATAGTCATAACAATAACAATAACAATAACCATCAAAGAAGACAGTTAATAAATAGCCTAACTAAAAACTGAGTGAGCAAGTAGAATTAATCCTGGCAATTTATTAGTAGGCATTGACCCCGAGATCCTTTAATATATTTAATATAATATTCTAAGACGAGGCAGTTGATACTGGCAATCTAGATTAAATCAGTACGTGAGACCGAGTAATAGCCATTATGCCAAGTCCGGTGGCCCTGCTCGGACCCGAGAACTGAGGACTAACATCGCCGTTTACGTTCACCAGATACAGAGACCGCAACAACCTAAGTGGATTAGATTATGCCGCGTACTTGGCTTTCATGATGATCCTTCTAGCTCAGGACTCCTCGCAATCCCCGTTGTCATCCGCATCTGCACTCACACACCGACGACTCCATCTATACATCTACTATACATCTCCATCTTCATCTTCATCTCCGTCTCCATCTGTTTATGTAAACAGCCGGCGGCGAGCCAACGCAAATTATCAATCCTTCGAAAACTCAACGTCTAATTGATTACAACCTCGATGGCTCTTAAACGCATCGTCTACTCTTCAGACAATAACCGTTATTACTATTAAATATATGAAATTACACATCGTCAGTATCTTCAACAATCTTTATTATTTTTTCTTCCTTTTTTTTCTTTTCCTTCTTTATTAATTTTTTAGAGGTTCACGATTTTTTTGAGTTTCTGGTATCTCGAGAAAAAAACTTTTATGGATAGCTAATTTTATATATGACAATATATGCTCAATATTTATAAATCGCCACACAGAAAAAAAAATTTTCTTGAATCAAGTATATATTTTTGAAGAGCTCAATATTCTTGATTTGAGTAAAAAAATTCTTGATTTAAGGAAATTTTATTTAATTCAAGAATTTTTCTTCTTGATTCCAGACAATTACCCTCTTCAAAATTATATTCTTGGTTCAAGAATTTTTCTCTTGAATTAACTTAAATTTTTTTTCTGTGCATAAATGGCCTATTTTTATGTATGGTCTGATATGGCATGATCTGGTCATATATGGCCATATAAAGCTATTAAAAAAAAAAAATTTTATTTTCTTAAAATAGGCTTGTAAATTTCCGTGAAAATCTCATCTATGGCAAATTATTTATATGGCAATATATGGCGAATTTTCAAACACGAGAATATATGGTCTATTATTCTATATGAAAATATATGGTCAATAGTTATGAATGGCAATGCATGGCTAACTTTCACATATGGCAATATATGGCCTATTTTCGTGTATGGTCCGATATGGCTTGATCTGGTCATATATGGCCATATAAAGCTATTAACAAAAAAAAATTCATTTTCTCAAAATAGGCTTGTCAATTTCCGTGGAAATCTCATCTATGGCAAATTATTTATAAGGGCAATATATGGCGAATTTTTAAATACGAGAATATATGGTCTATTATCTATATATATAAAAGAGAAAATGTGTATGTATGTTCCTTATAGACTCCGAAACGGCTGGACCGATTTTGATGAAATTCTCGGAGAATCTTCAGATTGGTCCAGCGAGTAATCCTGTAAGGTTTGATGGCGATCGGAGATTTTTTTTTTTTTTAACTGTCAATGACTTTTTTTTTCTACTGATATGCTATTGTTTTTATAATACAATTTTTGTTGATACGTGCTTCACGTATATTTATGTCATTTCATTAAACATGAAAGATATTGAAGAATATGAAGCATATTGAAGCATATAATTAAGCGTATTGAAGTATATAACTGACCATATTGTAGTTTTCAAGGCAATTAATAGTACCGCAGATGTATCTGTACACTGATGCTATTTTATTTGACTGTCATTACGGTAAATTATATTTTCCCGCAATGACAGTCAATTGGTCAAAAGGTGTAGGTAATAATCTTCACCCGCTAGAAAAACAGGTAGAAGAAAATGAAATTGACGAAGAATGATAATTATTATTATGTTGATTTCGATGTTATATTTATTGTATTTTGTTTATTTCAAGTGTTATGTTTTTATTTATTTAGTTCATGTATGCTTAAATAATGCCCAGCGAAGCGGGCTGGGTATTCTAGTTCTATATGAAAATATATGGTCAATATTTATGAATGGCAATATATGGCTAATTTTTACATATGATAATATATGGCCAATTTTTACACAAGGCAATATTTAATTGATTTTTATGAATGACAATTCATATTCATTATTTATAAATGGCAATATATGGCTTAATTTGATCAAATATGGCCACATCAAGCTATTATAATAAATAAAAATGATTTATGAAAATTTTTTTTTGATATTATATGTATATGACCATATTTGGCCCTATGTGAACATATCAAGTCAAATTAGGACATTCATCAAACAAAATATACCCTAATAACGCTTAATACGCCAACATAAAAAATTAGACATGAAAATATCAGGCCACATATGGACAAAAAATATGATAGGATGAGACAAAGCCTTGGAAATTTGAAAGATTTAGTTTATAAAAATTGATTTTAACTATGATACTTGTTACACCCTAAAATCAATTCATGTTATCATAATTCAACTTGTATATAACGAACAAAATCATCATTACGATAAATAAATAATAACCGGGCTCATGATCCGGGGACGGATTAGATTTTAGCGAATCCTTGAGATCAGTATCTATCATCTAATATCCAGTATCGAATTATAACCTTGGCAGAGTTACCCGGGAGCGTTCGATGTTTGTTCAGAGTTGGATGATTAACGAGCGTGGCATTCACCTTGATAATACGTTTTAAACTGGTTCCGGCTTCGAGCCAACAGAATAAATCAACAAAAAGCAAAAAATGGATCAGATTATTATAGAAGCGGAGGTTAAATATTCGCCACGTGTCGTATAATCACTACGCCAGGTAATATAATAAAAAATATAGTATATTGCTAATTGATAAAGTTAAGTGCAAAAATAAGAAAATATATTATTGACAATATATATTTTATATTATGTATATCTAAAATTACATATATTATTGAAATTTATTATTGTCAATTATTTAACTAATTTATACTTCCAATACTTCGTGGTATTTTCCTTAATCACGCAACTCAGCTACAGCTGTTATCACAACGCGCGTGCGCATTAGGAAAAAAAATTTACCCTGTATATTTTATGGACAATAACAAAGAAAATACCAGTTTTGTTTTTAATTAACTATAATTGCACTACACCGATTTAGATAACCATTTGAGATATCAAATCCTGTAAGGGCCAAAATAAGTCTGTTAAAAAGAAAAACAACGTAAATAATGGATTTTTTTGTGAAGTTATCACATTTCCAAGGCTAAAACATTTTTCTATTGATGGACAGGAACAAATTTGGTCATTTATCTTAATGATTTTATCGTTTCTAACACACTAAATAAATTTTTGAAAATTACAAAATTAATCTTGATTAAACCATCTGTTTGATGGTTACAAATTATGTTAGTGTCCGTGAACTAACAAGAGTATAACAATAAAAATAATTGCAAAAGTAGCGAAAAAAATGCTTTGATCGTAGAACACTCTCTGATGCTTTGGATTATTTGTCCTGCAAAAGTTCTGAAAATTAATTCGATTATTTTAATTAAATAGAAGAAGCTGCGACGCAACTGCGCATGCGTGAGAAGTAGGGGGGAGCTGCGTTGTGACTTGTCCGCCATTTTGTCAAGCGCGATCTTCTAAACTGTTTATCACACAAATTCTGCAGAATAAAGTCAATTTAATCGTTTTTCGATAAAAAAAATTTTTTTTTTACGATCCAATAAGGCGTGCAATGTTATCAGGAGTGAATTTAATTGTAGCAATAATCATTTTTAAAATGTGGTTAAACGTGTTCAGGCACGTAGCAGTCTTATAATATTATTATCCATCAGATAGTGTGTCTTCTCAAACGTTTAAATTTGCAGGCGTCTTTGTGTACTCATGGCGGATAACGATTAAAGCTCTCTGGTGAACAGTAGGATGTACAAGTGGGTGAGCCGAGAACAGGGGAGCCGAGCAGGACGATTAAACGGAAGTCTAACGAGTCTGAGCACGCGATATCGTGCCGCCCGAAAACGGAAGTTCATACTTGAGAGCCATCCCGGTTATAAGAAGATTAACTCTACGGCAAATAACGCACTAAATATTATACCCCTTTCTATCTTTCTTTATCAAGAGCTTTCATACTCGACACTATTATCTCGGGCTTTTATTACCCCACAATAAACTCGTACATAATTAACTTGTTAATCAACATCAGTATCAACATCTACTTCTTTATACTTTTATTAGGAGTCTCCGATTCCGGGTGAGAGGATGAGAAAATCAGATGAAAGGGAAAAGTTTGGATTTAGTTTCCTCCAGTACACACTGTAGACTCTTAGAACTCACTACAGTACAGTGTAATCAGTTTCTCAGTTGAGGAACCGCACATGAGGTACATAAATTCGCGGTTGACCGTCTACTCCGTCCTGCTTTTCTTGCAAACTGTAGATGGTTAGCTTGAGAAACTCCGGAACTTCTTTTCATGCCAGTCAATATTGCCCTCTCTTATCTTCCAGAGCTTAATTAACCCTTTTCATTTGATAGTTAAATCAGAGTTTATTATTCCTATCTTAATCTTCATTTTAAGCTTCGATAATTGCTAAATTGGTAAAAAAATTACAGTTCTATTTTACCAATTTTTGTAATTTTTAAACGCTAATTTTCCAAAACTAGAACCTAAAAAAAATAATTTATCGGACCAAAAAATGGAGATGAAATCTCAGAATATCAACCAATCATAAATAATAATTGCATATTCCACAAGTTTGATGTGTCGGATGTAGATGCGTATTTAAATTCCACGTCCATGAATGTAGCATAATTATGGCCTTTAATTATTCACCTAATTTAAATGATCGGTACATAAAACACATGGACATTCAGGTAGCTTATGACAGTTGGTCATTTAATTTAAAAGCCCGTGCGTGACTAACTAATCCTTATTAATTGTGATTGTTCTGTTGGAAGATCATGCGATATAAATATAAATATAAATAATTAGCATTAGCATTAGCATTGTAGTTATTATCGAAACCAGCAAGAGCAATATCAATGCTGATGTTTCAAGCTAGTCTAGTCGAGATCGATTTCAGAATAAAATATGACAATGAGATTCAATGACATGTATAGCACATGTACAATTTACTGCAGACAGAGTTATGTATCTATGTCCGATGCAAACGATTAGGTTTCCAAGTTGTATTACCAGTGGTCGCTCGATGCTAATTATCTGATCTGTGCAAGTATTGCTCGGGTATGGAACTTGAGTAGAACCTGTCGATGCATACATACAAACACACAACCAAAAGAGTACGCAGAAGCAATATCATGATCGTTATCTTGTTGCTCATGGTGGTATAATCTACCGAGGTAAATCAGATCCCGCGAAGCGTGCCATTATGCATACCGCTAACGATTTCTCGAATCTTCGCTCCATCGGTATGTGATACGGTTCTAACGATCCTTTGTACAAATTGAAACTACAGTCCGTGTCTTTTTGATTTAGCCTTTCGTATTTATGCAAGTCCTCTTCTCTTATATTAGTCCTCGAATATTTATGATATCCTTATAAATTATTGTTCCCGATAATATTTAAACTCAACGATTAACTCCGAGCATCAATCTCCGAGCGCCTCCATATATTATTTCTCAATCAACTGGATAATTATACTGTATTTCATAATTCATAACTAAACTGTTTATATTCGTACTGACGTTCGTCTTGTTATTTATGTTATGTAATCATTCAGGGGTTTATAAATCAACATGGATTTATTAGCTTTCATTCTATTTCGAGTGAGCAAAATTTATTCGATTTAAATTTACTACGAGTTACTTTTTGTATATTATGTAATGATCGTTAAATGAATTGTTTAATTATGCTGTTCTGAGGAAGGGTATATATCTTGTATTACCAGAATCTGTCGACAGTGAATAAGTATTGCTTCGTTTTGGTGCATAAAAAAATTTGCTAAATTTTTTACTAGATATTACATGCAATTTTCATAATATAGCCATACATTAAACAAATTTTTTGTTAGAACAATATCAGACAAGTTGTGGTTCCAAATTTTCACGTTAGCATAAGGATAACAAATCATATGTTATGGTGGTAAAAAATAGGTTGTGAAAACTAATTTTCTTGATCCCCTACCCGAAAATACGCACTTTCTGGCAGCTCTTCGCTTGTCAAACTTTTGGAGGTTGTGAAAGTGCGAAAGTGTTAATGGCCAGTTGTGCTAATAATATTGATATGGATGATTCATCATCTGATGATTCCTTGGACGAGGAGGAGGTTTTGAGGAATTTTGATCAAGAAGCTCAAGAAATTGTCCGCACCAAGACAATTTGTTAATTTATGTGTTTTTTATTCTCAATTTTTCATTTCAGGATTTAATGATCGTGCGACTAATTGTAAATTATTGATGATATATTTTTTTAAGCCCGCCCCGACCAGCAAAACCTCGGCTTCGCCTCGGCTCTGCAAAAGTCGGGCGGCGCTTCCTCCCACCCCCGCGTGTTTCCGTATTTTCGGATGGGGATCAAGAAAAATAGTATACAACCCATGGCCAAAAAGTTGGATGCTCTAACGCATGGAATATAGATGCCTCGGCTTCGCCTCGGCATCTATATCCCACGCGCCAGAAAATCCAACTTTCTGGCCTAGGGTCGCAATATACTATTAATTTATAACAAAGAATCAGGCTCCATGTTTTCGAGTTATTTCGATACTAAACTAACTTCAATCAACCATCAATTTTAATATATATGATAAATAAAACAGTTTTGTTATTGCAGCAGAAACCTTTAATGAGTTCAACAAAATCGTTTAGCTGAGTTATCAAATCGGTTTGTTGAACCAATTAAATTCTTTCAAAGGGATAACAAAGATATTTTTTTTTTGTCTGAGCTGAAAATATTTTGCAGTAACATTAACTGTAGTTAATTGATCTAATAAATTTTGTTTTTGAACTAGCTTAACAATTTTTTAAAATAATTATTAGTAACAAAAATAAATTGATTTTTACGTAACAACAAACAGATATTGTTATTCTAACAAAATAATTGTTGTTAAGACCAAAGATTGATTATTGCAGAATTACAAACATATTTGTTATTATAACTTGGTTCACTTTTTTACAATAACTAATCTATTTATCACCATAAGCCATCTTATTTGCCACTGGAATATATTTGCCTTGTTATTTCAATTAAATAATTTTTACAAGTTTGAAAAAAAATTTAATGAAAATTAGTGTTTAATATCTCCGGCAGAAAGCGCATTCTCGATAAACTAACTCTTTATTAGAGAATTAAATTTGAGCTATTGTTATGGAATAAAAATCATTTTTGACTCCACAGGAACCTACATTTGATAAATTTCCAGTTTAAAATCGATGTTTTGTAGACTCTAAATATAAGATTGTTCTTGGAACTAGACAGTAGAGTTAAAGTCAGAGAGTTCGTTAAAAATAGTCGTAATTGGTTGGGCAACGTAGCTCTACGTCTATTTAGGAGCTGGCATTACATTGGAAAAGCGAGACAAAGCTCAGAAAGTTCTTGTGCAAATGTAAACTCAGTAACTTGAGCGTGGAAGAATAAGAATAAAAAGGAGATGATGATGATGGAAATGAAGAAGGAGTTGAAGCCAGAGAGTCTGAACGTCATCTTAGTCTTGGTTGTCGTGACTTGAGATGAGTAGGCGAGACGTTCATTCATTGTAAGAGTAACTTTATTCTAGTAGCTGGTGGATGGTGGCTGGTGTATTCCGGATTATTTTTACTTTACTCTTCTGTCGTGGCACTCGGAAAATTTACTCAATTTTCCTCTTATGCTTTTCAGAAGCCAGAATCTAATTAACTGAGCTTTGGTGTTCTACTTCCAAGAGCGAATTCGCTGGTGGATGTTTTAGTAATATGCAATTATTGTTTTGATAAACCAATTTCATGGTTGTGATGGATACAAGATGCTGATTTAAAAGTTGTTTAAATGTCCTTTCAAGTAGAAGGGAAAAGCATTATCTAGAATTAAATTAAATCTTGAGAAAAAATTTTCTGAGTATTACATGACCTGATATAGTACGTTTTAATATCAGCTCTCATCAAGACATATCAAAAATTATGTATTGATATAAATTATTGAATATGCAGTACAAAAAAATAATTTTCTTTAAAAATCTGTTAAATTCATGGAAAAAATCACTGGACTCCAATACTTTTAAAGGTCATGCCAGTAAAACTTACCGGGCTTGACCGTAAGTAGAAAAAATTTTAATGCAGCTACCACACACGATAAAAATAATTATTATTGTCAATGGAATATTATTATACATTTTATATTTTAGAAAAACTAGATTTTACTTTAGTAATATTAAATATTAAATTGATTTTTGTGTTTTAATTTATTTGACAAGGTTATTTTGCTTGAAAATATACATAGAATTATAGCTAATAGTAAAAAAAAAAATGACGAATGTCATTAAAGTACATTTTTACAAATACTATTTGCTATTGTTATTGGCTGGAGAATTTTTCAAAAATCACTTTATCAATTAACTACTGATCAATAATGATGATAAAAATGATCATTAAAGTAATATTGTTATTAACTTCGTATTGACTCTCAGCTTGAAAATTTTAATTAAGAAAAACACTACAACCCTACAAGCAATCACTGTTTTTTAGATTCGCTATCTTCTTTTCTGGAGAGAGTGCAATAAAAGAACAGAGGGAAAAATGGGTAAAAATCTTGAGAAAATAGAGAGACGTGACGATTTAATCTCAGGAGAATGATCTGAGTAATCTATCGTTGATGGAGACAGCAAACGATTCTCTTTCTCAGCGACGGTGCTCCGAGGGAACGTCAAATCGATTCTCGTGATGGATTCGTTTGTGACGTCAGAAAAAAAGTAAATACAGAGGAAAAACACGGCTGAAGAAAATAGAGATTTGGTGATGGATTAAAATGAAGATTCGCATAAGAAAAATAATTAGTTTAAATAATTTCGGCACATGGAACATTTCTACTGCTAATTATATTAAAAAAAAAAAAAAAAAATTCGAGAAGGTTTGGAAAGAATGTAAAGAACAAAGGATTTGAGAAAAGGAATATTATCGATGACATCAGTTCGAAGGTATTTATTGCCATCCTACCGACTATCGTGCGAGCCGCGTGAAGAGCGCCAAGCTCGCCACTTTTTGCTACAGAGCTAAGCTGAGTAGATGTGCTACTGAGTATTCAACCAAAGTTTCCTATAGCTTATTTTTGATTTTAAATCATACAGTGCTAATTATTTGTTAATTCGGTAGCAAATACCGAACCCAGAAATAATTAAAGTGTTTCGTTTTCTGTGCGGAGTCTTCTGATTAATAGAAAGACTACTGCTAATTATATTAAAAAAAAAAAAAAAAATTCGCGAAGAGGCTCTTCAATCCAAATCCGTTCTCGGGATTTTTTAGTTTCGTTAAAATTTAATTTAATTAAATGATGGGTCAGGTGAGTTTAATTCAACTCGGACAATTCCTAGTTCTTTATTCATCATTCTTCATTCGAGGATGATCAAATAACGCTTCACCGGGATTTCTTCTTCATTGTTGTGTATCACGGTTGAGTTGACTATTTCCCAATTAGCCAATTAATCGATCGGGTAAATTGAATTTCCGTTTGTGACCGGAATTAATCATCGGTAGGTCTAATTAAAATTTCCATTGGCGCTTAGCATCGCGGATTTGTAGTTGTTGGCTACGTGTTCAGTAATCACCATCGTCATCGTGATTGTTGTTCCTGAATACAAGCTACATTATAAATTTATGCTAATAGACTCCAGCTATGAAAAATTATTAATCTACAGGTCATCATTTATGATTTATAATTTATAATTTATCTGGCTTGAAATCAAAAAGTTTAATTCCGTGTTCGGTACGCGACAGATGCACTGATAGAATACCAGCATGCGGGATTATTACCTCGGAATTCAGCGTCATACACGTGCTCAGAATTTTAATTAAACCGAAAAAGAGCAAAGACGAATGGTCCGGACCAAGACGCCACCGGGGACATTCTTCCAAGAATAACGGATTATTTATTTTTATTGACCGCGATTACGTCTGTAATTAACATTCTTCTTCTGGGATGCTGGATTGTCGTAAATAGTGAGGATTCAGTGAATAACTTTGTAGTTTATGACTTCATTCATTCTTTTTGAAAGAGTTTTATTTATTAATCTGTGAAAAAGTTTTTGTATAAAAATCAGCCACGTCAGGCAATATAAAATGATTTCGTTAAGCTAACAAGAAACATGATTGCAGAAAAATTTATTGATGTAAAAAATAAGGTTACTTACGGTAGTAAATTGGTTAGTTATATTAACAAAGTGAGCCAAGTTGCAATAATAAATCAGTTTGTGAGGATGCTTAATCAATCTGTGGTCTTAATAAAAATTATATTTTTGACAAGAAATTCTGAACTGATTTTCAATTTTACTTTAACAGCTGCATTGAAATTCCGCATATTCGTCGCCAGTAAACGTTACACCTTCCCGCTTAACCCCGTCGCAGATTCGATTCTAATAATCGTACCATTTAATCACGTATTTAATCATTTAATCAAAATACCACGTATTGTGATTATCAAAATATAAGTCAGTTCAAGACCTATACTCTGCGCAGTTATACTATAATATATGCATTATCACTGCCATCGACGTTTTAACACTATTAATCTGTCCATTTAATTTACGCACTGGTGAAAATAGAATTCAACTAATATTCATGATGTTAGCTTGAAAAAAATTTATTGTTAACGCTTTTAATTTTAATTTTCATTTGTTTTGTTAGTTTTATAAGCAAATTTATTTCTGCCAGTAAAGTGAGGTAACAAACATTTTATAGTCTGTTCATTCATCTGATCAGTAAACTTATTGTGATTATCAAAACATCATGACATCAAATTTAGCTCTCATTTCACAATTGTTTTAATTTTCATCAACATATAAATTACAGCAAAAAAAAATTATTAAAAAAATGGACTTGTAGAAATTTTAATAAATTAAAAATGCAATTTTTTAGAACAAATTTTTCTGTTAAAGAAAATTAAAAAATTGTCAAGTGACAGCTAATTTTAATGTCATCAAAACATCACGTTTTCTTAGTAACACAATACCAAGTTTTTTGATCATCAAGAAAAATATTCTCAGTAGCTAAATGCTTTGTTTTCAGTGTAACATTATTCATCTGATTTTGATAAAATAACACAATTTATTTATTGCCTTTTTTTAGCTTAGGCATATCAAGTCAGAACTGTCTTGATACGACTGATTTTCACATCAGCCCATATATAGGCATATCAAGACATATCAAAATTTCTCTGGCCACATCATAAAATTTTTTCTTAGATTGCCCATAATTTCGAAGGAAGAGATAATACCCCTTACAACCATAACTAAAGACGATGGCTATCAGTGATGGAATTTACAGCTCGGAATATAAGTAGTATCACGATAATTGCATCAGCAATAGCTCTCAGGACTTGTCCACCTTTCCTCTGGCTTGAATGAGCTGGATCCCGGGTTGCGTGTACCGCATCCGTGTACTCCATCCGAGCTGTCGATTGTCTTGCTCGATAACGTCCCGACTTATGTAAGATCACATTAACTTTTATATTCTATAAAGCAGCATAGGTAGCGTACCAATCGCAAGAGCAATAGCAGAGCGCCTCAATGCAATATGTGAGATATGATAAATCTTAGGGACGATGCTCACAATCAGTAATTCACCTTCAGCTGGATCATTGGATCATCGCATCGAGTAATGTACGATTTATTATACGGGAATAGGATCTTTGATAGCTGATAGTGATAACACTCCGCGATAGACTCTTTAGAGAGCCCTGGACTCTTTAGAGGGCAAAGAGCATAAAAGGCCCTTTTCTCTCTCTCTCTCTCTCTATTGCTGCCTGGCCAGAAGAGAAACAGTATCAAAAGAACCAATCAATCCTTTCAGAGCAGTTAAGTGTGTGGCTAAGCTACTCAGCTCTCGCTTTTTCGTTCATACACATGTAATTCATTGAATTACCCAACCCGGACTACCACCCTGAATTGAGTAGTGCACCTGAGCATGCTCTTTTGTGCGTCAGAAATGAAGCTCTGGTCTCTTTTAAAAGACTTTCAATGGACAGCAAACCAATTGCGTTGTTTTATAAGTGCACTGTTCACTTATTCAATTCTTTCTTTGTTCTCAGCGCTTCAAGTCCAGTTAACTCGCTAATATTGCTTCTTTTTAGGTATGATTTATTCGTATCGATTTTGAGGGATTACTTACCCGTTGCACTGTTTGGAAAATTCGAAGCTTACCTGAAACAAAAAAGAGTTTTATTAGTCGAATGATTAATTTTTGATTAAATATTTATTAAAATGTTTATGCGCATGTAAAACTGAAACATTTTTACTTCAGAAAATTGGTTGATTTAGGTAAGACGAGAGTAGAGCACTATCCAAGCGCTTCGCGCTATGAGGCGTGCGAGAATATGCTAAAATATCAGAATCTCTAAAAAATTTACGGAGTAGATAATTTTTAACACCTCTGGAGTAAAATTCACTCGTAGAAAATTTTTATTTTTATCATGAATAAAAGAATCTCCACCCAGTCAATTGTTGTTATTTGATAAAAAAAAATTAGGAAAACGGTTGACCCTGAAGGCCATCCCTGCAACTTCCCGCCAATTCTATACCTAAACGCTTGAAATTGCACTTATGATGTTTTAGAGCTCTTCGAGCTCTTAAATACAATTTGTGTATTATTTTGAGCTCTCCGAGCTCAAAAAAATAGCTTCTGTATGCTTTTGAGCTCTTCGAGCTCAAAAGTTTGATAAAACACTATTTTTTTAATTTTCAAATCGCAATAACTTTTGAATGAATGAACCGATTTTCACGCGGTTGGCAGCATTCGACGCAGTTTTTTAAGTTTCATAAAAAAATTTTTGAGTTTATATCGACAGAGTGGAAAAATTCGGAGTCATTCCGAAAAAACGCTTTTTTCGGATTTCTTTCGTCAACGATAACTCACGAACGAATTAACCGATTTTGACCGAATTGGCGGCGATCGACGTGGTTTTTTGATGTTAAGAGCTGATTAGTTTTTGAAATTGAACGGTAATGCCGTTTAAAAGTTATTCCAAAAAAACCACTTTTAAAAAAATTTTTTTTTGTAGTTTTTTTACGATTTCTCAAAATCTATCGGTCCGAATCGGTTCAAATTTTCAGGAAATCTAAGTTTGGGCAAGCCCTTTCGAATGGCACCAACCGCGATCAAATCGGTCAAGCCGTTCAAAAAAGTTATAAGAGGGTCACATACATCCACACACACACACACACACACACATATACACATACATACAGACATACAGACACCACCGCGGGGGTAGTCAGGGAAGCTTCCTATGACTTTAAAACGTCGAGATTTGATGAAAACTCGATTTTTGCAAAACGGGATGAAAACAATAACTTCCCGATTTTTGAAAATCTGAGATTTTTAGCGGGAAGTTAAAAATTATAAGATGCATACTCAATAATTTGGTGTAAAAATGGGCCCCAAAAAACTACAAAGTGTAAAATTTTTGCGTCAAATTTATATTTGTATAGCTAAATTTAATTATAATTGTAAGTAAATAAGAAATGAATTAAATTAAAATCAAATAAAGGTGAAGAAAAATTTTTTCAAAATTTTAATTTCGTTCGTGTTTACAAACAATAATTTTTGTGTCTAATTACAAGAAATAAATGTTTTTTCAGAGCAAAAAATATCCTTGGAATGAATTTTAATAAACCATTTACAAAATGTGAACAAAGCTCATTAAATTCAACGAAATCCTCCTATCAGAGCTTACTTTTCCTTAGAGATATTTCAAAAATTTTGTCATCGCTATGATGCCTTAAGTAGCTCATTTAGTTTCCTCTGGAGCTTGTAAGCTTCTTCCCTTGAAAAAAGGCTGCTAGAATGGGACTGAGCATGATAAACGGATTTGGATGTTGTACCATGAAACAATAACCGAAAGATATATTGTCAAATATAAAGGTACGTTTGCTCCGCAAAAGTGTTATCGAAAGGCGATTTCCCGGTGCGCTGAGTCGATCGTAACAGATGGAATAGGAAAGGCATAAAATATATAGAGTATGCGCGATACAGACATACTTCAGATGGTAAAAATGAAATTTTCTCTGGATCAGACGGTCTCTTTCTTTTTATCCATAACCTTTTTCATCTACTTTCCTTTCCACTCGTTTTCCATAAGCCCCTTGCACATGAATACTCTAGTATACTCGTACTCGTACTCGAACATTGGTATCTCTTGGGCTAACGTTCGGAATCCCTCGATATTACGTTTTCCTTTTTATTTTTTACCGGGAAAACGACTTTTGTTTCTGACATCCGACTAAGCTCGGTCCAACGTACCTCACTCTGTCTCTTTCCTTCCTCGAATCTTTTTTTTTTCTTTTGTTGTTTTTCTTTAGAGATTTTTTATACCTTACACACGTTGGCCGTAGTCCATTGGATGACGTACACTCCGGCTCAGTAAGTCTTGCTAGAGCTGAAGAAAATGTCTCTCTGGGGACAACGGAGATGAGAATAAGGCTATGTAGACTGTGGGCGATGGAAAACGAGCCAGAAAAATCACAAACTAGTGTCTTATGTCAATTTATTCTTGATGGATTTTTATACTTCTTCAAAAGAACATCATTCATTTTTGTTAAGCCAAACTTTAAAGGAAATATCAATAGGATTGGCTATTAAAATTTTTTCCTCTACAACTCTTAATATCTCCGTTAAGAAAACATATAAAAACAACAAAAATAAGCAAACGACATTGCATCCAAAAGCTCTTATACCCAATTCTTGTCAAATCACCAACAAAAAAGTGTAATTTCAAGGCTTTGGAGATGAACCAAAATGTTATGTCAATCTTAATATCTTTGACTTTTTAACTAAAATTTGTTAAGAATAAAAAAAACAAAGAAAATTCTGGAGAATTAAAAAGTTCACGACTCGTAATGCTCATTGAATTTTTGATAAAAAATATATTATATTGAAAATTGATAGAGTGAGATGCGAAAATGATGAAATTTACTGTTGGCATTTATTTTTCAATAAAAGCTTGGAAAATTAAAAAATGCACGCCTCATAATGCGCATTTATTTTGTAAGAAAAAAGTAAATTGTATAATTTATTTTTAGAAGAAAAAAATATTAAATCATTTAAAATCATTTGTAGAAAGCATAAGATGGTTGAATTTCAGCGTTTTTTCGACGTACATCTATTCATATTATTATATAAGTGTAATATAATTGTGATAGAGGCATTTGAAGATCACAAAATTACTCGACCTTGACGAAGCGGGAGTAAAACACCACCTCAACTGCTTTACGTTATGAGACATGCAATTTTGTATGAAACTTGTTGCTCTGTTAATGTTTTGTATAAGTTTTCAGGTCAATCTTGTCGTAAAGATTATCGTTGATTATCCAATAATTTATACTACGACTTACATTCCACTAATCGAGTGGAACTTTGATAGTAAAAATTGTTACATTTTTGTATTTTACGAAAAAAAAAAATGAACGTTTGATGCAATAGGTAACATTTATATCATAAACGAGGAAGTGCTAGTAAGAAGGATTTAGTACAGCACTTATAGATTATTGGTTATATTTATTTCACAACATGTAACATAAATGAACGCATCGCGGAATGCAATGTGTTTAAATAACGTGCTCGCAACGTTATTCCGCCGGGTGAAAATATGGCATGTGCTCGAATAACACGGAAAGATCGGTCTTACTGAGCTCACACATGTACCTCTCGCAACATAATATATAAAACATTGCAAACTTTTTCGGCTACTCGATACCATATCTCTTAATACATATATACATTTATATAGGTATAATATACGCCAGTACCGTTTTATTTGTCGAGAAATATTCCATAGACGCAAGCCTATTACTCACCACAAAAAATATTTATCATTTAGCAGACATTTATTTTTTTGTCGCCGCGAATCGATAAATTCTTGAATTCCTTTGAGTACGATACAATAATTTTTCATCTCAAAATAACTAAATAATTCAAACAAAAACGTCAAGTGGATAATTGCGTAAGCATATTTCCGGTTTTAGTTTGTTCCAGACATCAAGGAGCCATTATGATTTTTTGAAGTAATTGATCCTCGGTAACGACTCTCCTTATGGAAAGTAATTAACTGGGAATTCAAAGCTTTCGTTATTTGATAGATGATTTTTTGCACACAAAAAAAATTTTTGTTTGGACAACATAAGACCTGTTTTGATAACGAATAAACATATTAGTAAGTATGATGGTAAAGCAAAGGTTATTATAAGTGATTTATATATTACAACAACAAAACAATTTTGTTACTATAGCAGAATTTTGTAGTTAATTCAACAAAATATTTTAGTTGAAGAACAAATCGACTTGTTGAAATAGTTAAATTGTCATGTCAAATTAGCAAAAATTTTTTGCTCGTTCAACATAAATTAGTCAGTTGATATAACAAATGTTGTTGCTTAAATAGATGAATAATTTTGTTAAAATTACTAATAATTTTGTTAGCTAAATTGAAAAAAAAAAAAAAAAAAAAAAAAAAACATTTTTTTAAGACAGTAATTCGACTTTTGAGCTTGAAGTTGTATTTTGAACTTAAAGAGCTTTGCAATAAAAAAGTTTTTGAGCTTATTGAACTTAAATATAACAGGAAGTTCCAAGGATAGCCTGCAGAGTGAGCCTTATTCACGCACGATTTTTTAATTGTTGCAATAATAAAAAAGTTTGAAAATCCAAAAGTGCACGCCTCATAATCTCATTTTCCATAATAAAATTGATTAAAATAAAATTGCTAGTTATTCCGTCCTTTTTTATTTTATCAGGATTTTTTTTTTTACGAGGGAGGATAAAACTTTTTAAAATTCGCTGATTGTGGAAATGAGTAATATTTGTATTAGAACATTAGATAAGCTGCTCATCAGTATTTTCTTTCTTCAGGTAAAGCTTCTGGTAAGTGAGGAATTACCAGAGAAGCAAAGTCTTTCGAAAGTAAGGAACAAGTGGAAGTAGAAGTATAAAGAAGACGGAATATAACAAAGAGAATAAATAAAAGAGACCCCACGTGAACGAGGTAACGAGAAGCTTCGCCAACGAAGGGACGGTAAAAAAGAGATGCCTGAGAAAAACGAGGATGCAGCTGAGTGGCGCAACTCTTTATGGCCCTTACGCGTCTGTGAGGTTTGTACGCGATTTTTCGTACTTTTTTTACTAGCATTTTTAGTTATCTTTTTGCGGGCGACAACTTCCACGGCGATAACGCGTTAACGAGCTTCCGGTTTTTTGTAAACAACCAAACGCCACGTATTTCGAGAATAATTATTTTTGGTCATTATGCCTCATTTTTGAGCTATTATTTTTTTTACAGCTTTTAGGTGAAAAATAACGTCGCTTTCTTATTTTTAGATTGAATTATATAGTTTTGATTGTTAATTATTTTCTATTTAAAGCAAAATTATGAATTTTAACAATAATCAATTTGTTTCATTATGTTTCATTTTGAATCATTTTTAAACATTCTGTTTTTCTGTTTGAACTTATTGTTGATCATTCAATTGCCTTTTTCATCATTTTCGATCATTATACTTCATTTTTAATTATTCCACTTCAAATTGTAATGGTTTTTAATCATTTATGATCATTCTACTCTAATTGGAATAATTTTCTATCATAATATTTCATTTTCCATCACTTCACATGATTTCGAATCACTGCACTTTAATTTATTACAGTAATTATAGTTAATTTCCCATCACTTTTCATAAATCTTCATCAAGACTCAAACATTTATTTAATTATCAATATCAGCTTCCTATATATTCCAATTATCCGTAATCAAACTAATCTTCAAATTTATTGTATGCTTTATAATTACATCACATATCAAGAATTTTTTCCAACTAATTCAAACAATGCTTCATCAAAATTAATCATTATCATTATTATTATTAATGATCAATCCCACTCAAAAATTAATATTCAATCATCGAAAACCGTCAAAACACATCAATATTGAATAATTGAAACTTAATCCAATAGTCAGTATTATTTCAATCATTTACATCCATGCAATCGTGCCAGTATATGAATATTACATCTCTTCCAAAGTAGAAGTAAAAATAAATTTCCAATATTTGAACAACCACTACATTCAAGTATAATTTCTATAACAGAAAGACATATTTTTATCAACAGCACAAAATCTTCTTTGCATAATTAGCATCATATTCATAAAATTCCCGCAGTATGAATAATTAATAAAAATAAATTTAATTCAAATTAAAAAATGTTCTTGTTCACGTAGCTTATACTCGAAACGACATTTCTCAAAAAATATAAAACATTTTATTCAAAAAGTCAAATGTATAAAGACTTAGGTTATCCGTGGATTTTCATTCACTGTTGGAATTTAAAGAATGTAATGGTCTGCAGAACTGTACGGATATACCAAAGTAGAGGATATATATTCTACCTTCCTCTCACTTTAATATCCACGTCCACCCTTTCGTTTTTATACCTTTCTTTATTCATTCTCTTTTATCCAGCTGACGAATAATACTCGCTTATATCCCGCGCAATTCTACGACTCCAGCAACTCGAGGAATAGTACACTAGAGTAATTCAGTCTCGACGTACCAAACTTAAAAAAATATAATAATAATAATAGTAATAATAATAATAATGATAATAATAATAGAAAGAACGCGTTGTCCCATCGACCATTATTTTTAGCAGCATTCAACTCACTCGTAGATGCATAGAATTTTTTAATAGACAGCATGAAAAATTTTACTCTCACATTCGCGCCTTACACTATTTCGACCAGCTATTCTCTCTAGTGTCAAATAGAGACCATTCACTATTATGTTCATAGCTACCCGAGGTACCTGGTATCACTCTTTTGGGAAAGAGAGACATTATTTTTATTATTTTAATTTTCATTTCTATTTTAATTACAACGATTGCCAGGAATTTTTCATTGCAACCAGGCTCCGTTTGTATGACGAGTATCAGTGGGGAAACGTTACGCTCTAGAGAACAGCGCTCTCGATACGTTGTTGGGATTCGTCTTTGTGAGGGATATTAGATATGAGATATTAGATATAGAGATGAATGGACTGGCAGATATGGATACGTATTGGCTTCGCAATTCGGTTTCTCATAGAGAGAACATACGAAGGGCATAGTGCAGCTTCTGGATTTGAAGCTGAAACGTTGAGCTTCATCTTGGATTTCATGGATGCTATACGCTTAATGCTGCTGAAATTTAATGCTAACCAACTGCTAGTATCAGAGAACAATTGACTTCCTAATTTGAGATCTAGGTTGGGTGTTCAATTGTGATTTGTGCTCATTGTTTCAAGGCTTGATTGTGTTTTGTGGCTTGGTGATGTTTGGAAAAGTGATAAAAACTTGGAATGTTGATGAGAGGAAGCTTATGTTCAAGGTTGGAGACAAAAAATTGTGAATCAAAAAAAAAAAAACATTTTTTTTTATTAACTGTTCTTGAAATTTTATTATAAATTGTCAAAATAAAGACCCTGCCAAAATTTAAGCTCTTGATGTTGACATTTAAAGGTAGTGAATTAAAATTTTTAATTTCTTATTTAAATAACATCAAAAATTATATTTAAAATTAAAAATTTTATATTTTGTCTTACAGACAATCAAACTGCAAGAATAATTTAAAATCTTGTAGAAATTTTAATGTTCTTTAAAAATTGTTATGTATGATTTTTTAGTAAATTTATTCTCAATTTTAGAATTATGCATGGTATGACTTGGTATGCCTCTATATAATTTTTTTATTAAAGATAGTGTTGAAAATTTCCGACAGGTGACGCATAATGAATAAATCTTCTCTCTACAGAATAGTAAAGTAAAAGATATTAAAATTCTAGAATAAGAATAATTTTTTTTGGAACCATTAAGAATCAAAATTCATAATGTTCAAATTTCTAAATTAATCTTTATTCGATCATATCAAAAAATTTTCTGACGAAATATCGATATATAATGAAAAAAAGCCCTTCAAAATTCATCAATTCATTAGAAAAAAAATATTATTAAAAATTTTCAAGCTATCAAACCAATCAATTCAAAATTTTGTTGAATATTAAAGCTTAAAATCTATATTGATCCCTAGAAACCAAATTGAATTCAATTCATTTCTTAAAAAGAAATAATTTATTGTAGATAAAAATAATTGATGATCAATTGTTTCTCTCTCAATATTATTGATTGCAATCTATAAAATCCTCACAAATTCAACCGTAAAAGTGGGACAAGCTATTCTCGAACTTAATCTGACAGAACTAAACAAACAATGACCGTTAAAATAACCAAAACAAAACAATTACTGAAACAATAGAAGAGGAACTTCAGCAACCGATTAAAGTAATTAAAAAAAAAGTAAGTATGTTTGTGGGTTAACTCTTCGCTCTGCGATCGTGATGAATCTGAGAGGTTTAGGCTTTCAATGACAACTCACTGGTAATTGTCTGATGTCTTGTTGGTCACGCAGCTCACTCGGCAATAAAGTAACCGGAGATCTGCAGCTAGCGGACTGGTAGATGATAGATGATAGATTCTCCAATCATGTTGTCCCGACAATACCCGTGACGTATTAAATATATCCTGGGTCATCGGGCGCTTCACCTTTTATTTCTGGATCTGGGGCCAGTTTATCTGGAGCAGCATCAGAGGTCTTGAGTGGGACTGAGGTCTTTAATCCATCAAATAAAAAAGATTCTACAACAAGTAAAGGTTTGTAGGAGAATTTGATGGCTTAATACAATATTGAATGGTTGTAAAGAAAATCCATTAACCTCGTAACACACATCTGGTTACCTTGGTTGGTAGCACACGCCCAGAACGCCGTCTGCGGAGTATTTCTGTTTTCCACTTTTTTTTATTTCCCTCTTATTCTGCTTCTCGGCTCTTGCCTCTTTTGCCTCACTGTATTGCTGGCTTTGTGTTGTATCGCGATTGAAATAATAGGTTGCGTGTGCTGCTAAATTAGCCAGGATTAAATAGAGATTAGATAAACCGGTGGTTAATATTTAAAAGTTGTTATTAATGGGGACAATAAATTCCTGGAAAGTTAATCGTCATCCACTGTATAGACTGTGGACTGTAGACTGTAGACTGTAGACTGTAGACTACATGGTGATTCAGCAGCAAAGAGAACTACTGAGAAAGAACCACCGAGATAATCTGGAAGTCTATTGTTCATGAGGAGCAATTTGTACCGTAGCAGCGATTGTATACTGCTGGTACTATAACTGGAACTGGTGCTTTGGTCACAACATGTCTCAAGTATGATGCGACGCTGTGATTAGGCCGCTGATTCTGGTTACAAATGTCAAAGTATTGTCGAGCTTACGGTACCTAGCCACAACGGAGCTCATCTCGGAACATTTTTTGGGACTCCAACCTTTGTAACCCTCATCTCTGGTCGACGAGTCGGAAACTTTAGAGGTCAGCTCGTTGAGTCAAGTTTTACTGAGAGTTTTCTTATTCTGGAAATATTTTTTGCAACACGGATTAGAGAGAATTCGAAAATTATAAGAGCTGAAAAGTTATTGAATTTAAAATAAAATTTTTTTAAGACAAGACCAAATTTTCTGATCAATTCAAATTAATCACAAGAATTCAAGATAAAACTATCAACCAAAGAAATTGAAGTCACGACCATGATATGTAGAATCAACAACAGTAATAAGTCGCAAGCCCAATACAGGCAGTAGAGCTCCAACTTGAAGAAATGTTAGACCGTTTATCCGAGTGTAGCACACCAATAACAGATATTGTTATCATCTATCTCTAGCGGTAACTCGCTATTAGTTTTAATACTCAAAACATTTGAATGAATTGTATCTGGCCTGGCATCAGCCTGCGATTAATCTTTCTTAAGTTTTTACGAGCGAGCTTTGATTGAATATTTAATATTTCAGGTCAGATCTAGATCTCCGAACCAATAACTCATCAGAAGTAACAGTAATCTAAATAGCGTAGCGTTTGATCGTGCGTAGGAGTTAGTTCTGCTTCAAAGGTGGTCACTACAACCCTTCACCATCAGAAACGGTTCTATCGATCGCGTAATACGCGTATAAATTGGCAATAACCCGCCAGTCAACCTCCGTCATGCCAAGAATCCCGTTAAACATCCGGATTTGTATTTACCCGGTATTGAATCGAGCCTTCATTCAAAATTAGGATACTTCATTTGCACAAAGCCCTTTTGTTCCGGTGAGCCTAGATGAAGTCTGCAACAAGTTACAAGTAACACGTACTTAATGGGGACCACGTAGTAGCTAACACGTCGCATGTAGCATGTAGAATGAAACATCAAAGCTTTAATTCACTTTCAGTAGTTAAATCCAAATCTGGTTGAGCGACTTTCCGTCTTGAGCGGTCTCTTGTGGGGCGTTGACGCATCCAACAGTTTATTAGCTTGTGACGTAAAATAACCGGGATCCTGATTAAACCTGTTTCGGTGGGTATGAGTGTGGAGGATTATATATAGTGACAGGCAATGACGAGCCAGATAATAGACTGACTGGTGTTATCAACGAGCTGTCTGGTGTTTCCGGCCACTTGATCATCTGTTTAATGCCACCGGTCAGATTTGCTGACGAGGACTTTCAGTCCTAGAATCTGTCGCGGGTATAATATCCTATTAGTTGCTTTGATGAAGAATTATCGATCAATCGAAAATTAGTTTTAGTAAACAGAAATGTTGGATTTAAAAAAGGTATTTTATCGATTCTTATTTTTGACTTTAGAAAATTTTAAGTTGAAGGTTTTGATTGAATCCGATGTCAGAAAATCGAGTTTTTATTAACTTAAATTGACCATATTCGTATGTAAGTGTGCAAAAGTTTTGTTGTACGATAACTTTGAAGCAAATAAGCTGATTAAAATGCCCAGCATAAAATTTAAAAAGTTTTATTGAGATTTAAATCTAATTTGATTTCAAATTCAATTGAAACCCTTTCAAAAATATCAAAAAAATGAAAATTTCAAAAATACGTTTTTTTTTTTAATAACTTCCAAATTATTTTATTATTAAATTCTTCAATTTGGAACTTCGAAGTTAACAAATTGGTGAATTGTCGAGCAATTCGAACTCGAAAAACCGGGAAGTTTCAGGAATGGTCTGCAGGCTCAACAGTTTGCCAGATTTTATTCAATTACTTGAATGATTTTTTTTTCATCGTTTTCGAAAATCTCGTTTGTTAGTTAATGGACCGAAAAATCACTGTCTTCTCTTATTTCTCTTTCTCCTCCGGCAGTTTTTTGCCAAATCAATCGAACAAAGTGATCTCGCCACCATAAAAGCCATAAAGTATCCGGTTACGACCGCAACGGAAATCGTAAATGACTAAGTTACGCATCAAAGCTGGAGCAAATGAGGTTGCAATGGGTCAGCAAATTAGGTCGTCGATGGAAAGGAACCAGTTTGATGATATTTATGAAGATGATGATGATAATGACAATAATAATGATGATGATGATGATGATGATGACAAAAATGATGATGACAAAGATGATGATGATGATGATGATACAAGGGGCCAGAATACCGTTAATCCGTCTGGTTGGAACATTTTAAGCGTCTCGTGACCGCTTGCGGTGTTCTTTGTAGACGCGCCTATAGACGCTCTGTAAAAAGCGGAATAACATCATAAACAATGTTCACCTCTATCCATCCATCCATCCATCCAGTTCTGGCTTGCCGGCATTAGTTTAATCGCGTTTGAGATAATCCCCGGAGGAATTAGTGACCGTTGGAGGCGACAGCGAGAGTGTGCCGACTTTTACTTTTGCGATCGCGTGGAAGCCTTTGTGAGCTTATTCATTCCGACTCTTGGTCTTGGTCTTGGTCTTGGTATTGTCTTAGTAACTGTTAAACCTGTTAATGGAAAACAGTAATCCAGCGGTTGCTGGATTTCTATGCTCGTGTCTCTTTGGCACGCGATCATGTTAGTATAGACAAACCGCACACGGAATTCTGGTTAATGTAATCTCTTTGCTGTGGATTGTTACGGGGAGCTTCCCAATATGAAAACTATTTACGGAAGTTATCAATTAATTAACTTTTATTTGTTGACTAAAATTTCAAATCATTAAACTTGTAATTGAAAATAATGAAGATGTCTCAAAAGCAACACTCTTGAAAATCATGTTACATAAATAAAAAACGGTATTACCGAAAAATATATTGTAGTAAAAACTGAATTCTGTGATGGTAAATGAATTCAGTTAAGCTAAATTATTCCATTACCATTATTTATCAGATTTTGTTAAAATTATTTAGCTAGGTCAAGAACAAAAGGTGTTAGACCAATTAACTAATTAATGTTACTGCACCAAAATATTTTTTATTAAACCAAAAAATACCAAAACTCTTTCGTTTATATAACATGTAAATTAAATTTCTTATTACAACCTATGTTTTGTTATTGCAACATTTTATTTGTTATCCCTATACTAACATAATAATTTTTAACCACAGTTAGTCTTATGTTGCCCTAAAAAATTTGTTTTTCAGTGTAATTTTTTTTATCATATGATTTTTTTTCAAGTAAAATAGTGCTATTAAGGAATGAAAAAATAACCTAATAGAAGCTGGCAGAACTGATTTGCGATCTAGATATTTATCCTATTGAGATGGCACATACAGAGTGGTAGTATTCAGTGTGTAGAGATGATATCTCTCGTGGTTATATCTATAATACCAGGTCCCTCGGTCATTCTTCTCAACTAACGATATCATCGAATATAAATGGCTCAAGAATTTACGATCGTTTATGGCGACGAATACGAATCGTGGGATCATCGTATTTTTACGTCGAATTTTTATTTATGGGCTGCCGTCTGAGGTCTGAGCGTAACTTACCACCGGGTACCGGCATCTCCATGCGTTGTTACGTTCTTTGACAGATACATTGTAGGAAGAAGAAATTGATACAAACCAGATGGCGGAAAAAGGGCTGCAAAAACTCAACGGCTTAACCAAAGAGCTGAGATACTCATATCGCGAGCAGACCTGCTTGAAAAGAACATAGCACATGTCTCACGAGAGGATAAGGATGAGGATCAGGATCAGTAAGATGAAGACGAGGATGGATTCAAGAAAGAGTTCAAGAGTTTGGATTATTTGTTGTGCAAACGTGTTATATGCTCATGAAGATAAATTGCCGGTTACTCTCAAATCGATATTCCAACTACTGTATATTTGGATTTCTGGATAGTTCACGATCTGTTGCCCCTGCATGCAATCGATTCTTCATGTCAGTTTGGAAAGCAATCTAAATATTACGAGACCCAATACTTCTCTGGAACGTAAACGCTTCCATCTGTCCAGCAAATAAATTTTCCAATCTTTTTTGCAGCTACGCAAATATTTTGATAATCTGGTGCCGTCAAAAATGGTGATTCATTTCTTGGTTGAAAAGCACTCGGATCACCGATTTTAGTGAACATTTTTTCTGATATGGGTTGATATGAAAGATTGATATATATGGATATTAATGTGTACCAAAAAAGCAACAAATTTTTTTTTGTTTCAATTGATCTTAAGATTTTATCATAGATAGCCAAAATCAAGAATCTGTCAAAATTTGAGCCTTAATATTGATATTTATTGAAATTTTTCAAATTCCATTTAAATAGCATGGAACAAAATATTTTTTTACTTTGTCTTACAAACAACTTACTGGCTAGCACGATACATATTGTTGAAGGAAATTAACCGTAACATAAAAGTTTTCTTATGATTTTTCGACATAGATTTACTATTTCAAAAGTTATTTGTGATTAAATCTGGACATATTCTAAATTGATAATTTTTGATCCATTTTCAGTGAAATTAATATTTTTAGGATACGAATTTCTTAACCTGTTTAGAGAATATCTTGTTTCGATCATATAATAGATATATCTGGCTTAATAGTTCCAGATTTGGCCTGTTACGGTCATGTAAGCTCATATGTAATTTTTCGACCAAAATAGTTTTGAAAATTTTCAATAGAGGGCGAATGATCGCTGAATCGTTTCGTTACAAGAAAGTTAAAATTTTCTATGTAATATATCCAAACAAACAATAACAATAAAAATTAATTTTCCATTTTCATATGTGACCAGATCACCCATATCATGAACTTTTCGACGAGTGAGTGTTCTGTTGGATTCGAGATCCATCCGAAATAGAAAGGACTTGCGATGATGAAGGCTATCTGCTTCCAGTTGATAGTCCGAAGGCGAAAGGATGCGTAGAAGGGAGTCTTCAACCACTCGTGATTATTCTGTTATGGGTACTGATGATTATGATTGTGATTGTGATTATGCCAGTGGTTTCTACTCACCGTGGGATTCGCGGTTTTTCTCGACCACAGCGATCTCGATTGGGCGATCAAGGCGGCGGCTCAATCGAGAAGCAAATAAAAATAGGAGATGAGCACCATAAAGCCCTCCCTCAAGTCCTTTGGGTATTTTTAACCCAAGACCGAAGACAAAGGGACAAAGGGGATGTTGGAATAAGCAAAGTGAGTTGTGAAAAACTTGTCATCAATATTAACATTAAAATTAATGATGGTGCTTGCTCAACCATAAAAATCACTAAAATTCTCAGCTACTTTCCCAGCGCTCGTAAATCTCAGTTCCAGTTTATTTATTGCTCGATAGATGACAAATATTTTCACCTATTCTTCGGCTTACTCCTGTATTAGTCGAGTTGCTTTTTCAGCGGAGGTGTTGAGCGTGAAGAGGAAGAAAATAACTCGGTCGGTTGGATTTTCAAAGACACCGACGAAGCTACTCGTCAATTCTTTAGCAGCAATCGATATTCTTGGGTTATTAAATTCCTTATTTCTTTCCTTTCCTTTCTCTTCATGTTCTGACTGCATCAGTATTCATTTTCTGAGAATCGTTTGCTGAGAATTCGTTTCAGGATAATTCAATGGCAGAATTAATTGCCCGGAAAGTATTAAATGTGTTTGAATATACACGATTGTGTATTGAAAAATTTTTTTCGATTTCAGAGGAGTGTTCAATGTTTTAAATTTTATCTTGTTATACTTCAAAGAAAAGGGAGTGAATTTTTACTCTCAACACTCGGAGTACTAGAGTACAGAAATAAAACACTTTGGAGGTTTTTTAGGTGGGTGAATATAGATTTTAATTCGAAAAATATCAGTGTACGGAGTTTCTAGGTCAAAAAAAATTTTTATAATAATTATTCTGTCTTCATCTTTTTAATAAATTCTAGCATGGAAAGTAAAAAAATAATAAATTACTGGCAACCTTGCAGTCACTATGTGACTGCCGTGACTTGTGCACTATAAATAAAATTTTGCTTTATTAAATATTGACTTTTGTTAAATTGCGCTGTACTTTTTTAACTATTGACATTTTTAAACATATAAGCTCATCCCGATGTTACACTCATCAAGAGCTTTCATTTAAGTACCCACATGCACTTTGATATATTTTTCATATATATAAACATATGAAATATATCAAAAATGCATGTGGGTACTCAAATGAAAGGTTTTGATGAGTGTAACATCGGGATGAGCTTATATCTTTAAAAATGTCAATAGTTCACGAAATACAAGGTCATTTCTTAATTATGTATCTAAAGATAGAGCATTTTCGAATGCATCCTAAATACTTTTCATAATAAATTGACTATCGGTGAGAATGATATGAAACTTTGAAAAGGCACAAATTCAAGTCAATTCAAGACTTTTGCAATGACACTAAATTTCACTAAACAAAACGATTTTATCATATGACTATCCTGGACACAAAATTTTTTTTATTCTCTTAATAATATAGATCAACTTTAATTTTAAAAATTTATTTACAGATAATTAATTATAGAGAATTTATCGAAAGATGCTACTTGTAGAAATTAAAGAAAAACTGCTGGTATTTTTTTTAAATATTAAAATTTTCTAGCGATATCAAACTAAAAAAAAGGTTGCAACAAGTTTTAAACATATAAAAAATATTTTTATTTTTCTAAAATAAAGGATTTTCTCCGTGGAGTTTTTTCTCTTTATTGTAGAAATAAAATTACTCTCAGAGTGAACTACGTTTCGAAGTAATGAATTCCATTAAAATTCAATCACTTCGTAAATTTTTTACAATGCTTAAAATATGAATAAAAAAAATTATTTTCAATCCGAATATTCAATTGTCACATAAAATAAAACACACAAGTCAGATTTTTTGCCCGATACATCGATTAAAACCCGGACGTTAATAATTCATTGAACAGAGAATAAAAAAGTATGATGGAACCTCCAGTTTAATTTAATTACTCTCGAATTGGAATCGGTTATGAGCAACAAAGGTTTTTAAAAGCCATTCCAATAAATTATAAAACTCATCAATCGATATTTTGAGAGAGGAAAGACCCGTGTAACTGTCAATTTTATTTTTATTTAGCTTTTTTATTAAGTAGCATAGTCGGAGCGTGTTTCGACTGCTCGAACAAAGAAATATTGTCGCACCCGACGTTATTGCCTTTGTCTGGGGCGAGTCGACGGATTTATGGGTTTAATCTGGTCAACCAACGCCACACTACTTGTTGGTAACGTCATCAATTTTGTTTAAAAACTATTTCTCCGCGTTTTCTTCCCTCGTTGTAAGGAACATTAATAAGCAATGAGCGTCAATCCACCAGCCAATGAAAATGATACATGAAAAATGCAATTCTCCTGAGAATCTTATATCTTAAATTACCATCGAAATTAAAGTGGCTAGTATTACTTCAGCGTATTCCGCTTAAAATAAGTGACATTTCCGAGTAGAAGCTCTCAAGCTGCCAATACTCATTTTATTTTATTAATATAATATAAATGATAAATGGTATCAGTGTTCCGATGGTAAACGAAACTGTAACACCGGAAAATGTCAAGCAGTCTATTTAAATATCACCCGTCTTGACAAGAACTAAGATAATAGAATGAAAATCTTTCGGATATTTTATTATTGTGAAGAGATTTTTTAATAGCCCCGTGATTTTGTTAGTTGTTGTGTACATAGCATTATATATCCAGTATATACATTAAAAGTTAGCTACCACGTTTCGCAGAAACTAATAGCTAAGTATTTAACTTGCTGAAACGTAATTAGAACTCGACTCGGTTATTTGCACAAGCAGATGTCGTGTCGAGTAGGAAGACGGAGACTTAGTTGATGCGAGCTTTATATGACGACCGTGCTGCAGGTTATGAGAGTTTAAACAACCAGAGCTTTTTTCTTTCTACTTATTGCTATTGGTCCACACTTTAAAGTAGAAAAAATTTTCATTTATGGGCATTTCAAAGATATTTCATTTAAAGAAAAATTAACAAGATTAATAATTATTTTTTACTATCTCAATATTTGAATTAAACTTTACAGTTAATTAAAAAAAAAAAATTCTGTTCAAATAGAACTTAGCAGCATTTAATGCTATTGTAATAGACTCCCTTTACTTGGCCGGATCAGTAACTTGTTCTTCAAAAAAAAAAAAAAAATGCGTCCATATTTAGGATAAATTTTATTTATAAAATATTTTTAAGTCTTTATTAAAATTTATTAATATTTTTGTCAAAATATGAATTTCAATTTTAAATTCGTTTAAAAAATCAGAATTTTTTTTGCACGGGAAAGATATTGATCAAGTGAAAAGTTTTAATTAATTAAAAAGTCTTCCGATTGAATCAGATTAATTTTTTTCCAGCAAGTAAATCGGAAAAATAAATTTCAAGTGACGTTAAAAAGTAAATGCTGAATTTCGAAAAGCTCTCAAGCGAATTAAATTCCAAATTGATCAAGTGGGAACATAATTTTCCAATGAAAAGGTTATAGAAAAGGTTTGATACGCTTGTGAATTTATCATGAATAATTTTGGAGTACCATTGTAAATGACCAAGTACGAGGTGACTACATATATAGATAGGAGTATAGAGTTAGTACAAGGGTAGCGAACGTTGAAAACGGTGCGTGAATATGTTTACACAGCTCTCGCAGTATTATGCAAAACATGAGCTTTTCTCATTGCATTATATTGTTGTTGTACCTATTGTAGACTCGATAAATCGATAATGCACGAGAATTTTCAGTCTCCATTGTTATGAATACCCATGAAATACGATAGTAATCCTTTCAATACTTTTTTACGGAAAAGCTAAAAAGCTTTTCCGTTTTCAGTTCTTGAGCAAACGTTATGAAAAATGAATTCACTTTTAAATAAATTCGGTAGTTTTTTTTTCTAAAAGGGTAATGGAGATCATGAGATTTGATGAACTTTTTTCTAGCCTCAAGAGCGAGTTTTAACTATCGGATACTGAACATAGACTTAGGTAATAAGTTTTCATCTTAATCGAAGTCGGATAAAAGTTAAAAAATCCCGCGAGGACTTAGTTAGCAGCTCTGGTAACTTTTCAAAGCCAGGTAAGCCCAGTAAGTGAGTAAGTTAGTAAGTTAGTCTGCTCGACATTCGACAGAAGGTGTCAGCTGGGGATTCGGTTCCATTAAAATCATTAAGCGTCTGATTAATTAGCCAATAGCTCAACTGTCTCGGCAGTCGCGGTCGGACAATCGGATCAGGTTAAACGGGTGATTATTAATACCGCTTAACGTCGGTTTAGATTAATTTTAAATGAATATTCATTGTGAATCGTTGATGATATCTGATATCTGGTTTAAGTGAGTCCGTTTTCATTTCGTCATGATTCATGATTCACGATGAAGTTGCGCGTTTTGCAACACTGATTCATCTTTCCTCGAGAAATATATGCAGAACTCATGACAAGACTCTTTTATAATTTCAATCAAGGTAACGTCCAATTTAAATTTATTAATTAAGTTGATTAATCTCGTGCAATTCATTTATTCAAACCTTTTATTCTCTTTTTGATTTTGCAACACGTTTTGCTTTTATAATTTGAGTAGATGTAACTCTTACAAAATATCACTGTTACCAAATATCACTCTCATAAAATATCATTCTTATAAAAAATTATTCTTACAGAATATCATTTTCATAAAATATCTTTCTTACAAAATATAACTTTTACAGAATATCACTTTAGCAGAATATCACTCTTAAAAATACGATTCTCACATTCTTACAAAATATCCCTCATAAAATATCACTCCCACACTGATAGAAGGATTTAGTACGGAGTTCTAAACTGATTTAAAAAAAAAATTTTTAGTCATTTATTTGAGAGAAAAAAAAATTTTTTTCTTATCAATATTATACGTTACAGTTTAATAGATGATTTTTTTATTCTGAATAAGTTATATTAATATAAACAAAGCCTTATTATATGGAAATAAATATTTATTTGGTGGAAATAAATGAACTTAAATAAATAATTTAGTAACTATTACTAAATACTTGGTAATGAAAGGTTTGTTACTAAATTATCTAGTAACTATTCCTAAATATTATTAAATAGAACCAAATCCTCCAATCAATGTACAAAAGTTTTTTTAAGTCTACAAATATTAAAAAATTCAATTTTTCCTAACTTTTTTTTATAGGAAATCTTCTTAAATCATTACTCCAGAGTCTAATATAGCAAAATAACAATTTCCGATACCTACCACCTCATCAATTAAAGATTTACTTATACTTTTCTTCTTTTCAAATCATTATCAATGCTTCAAAAACATTTCAAGAGAACCCAAAAACCACCTAAATGAAAATAACAAAAAAACGTAATCATTAATAGATTTTTTACACACTTGTCAGCGATAAAAATAAAGAATATCCTTCTCAAAGTTTCAGACACGGGAAGACAAGGGAATTCAGTAAGAATTGGAGTAGAAAGAAACCTGTTCCTTTCTACAACCCCAAACGTCTTTGAGAGGAAGCCAGAAGACAAAGTAGAGCATATTAAAGTTACTTTAATAAAAGAATTCATGACGTAAATTCTTTTATTTTCCACTCGACAATATATATTTTTTTTTCAGGCATCGCGACATTAAAACAGAGTACAATAGGATGAAAATGAAGGGCGGAATCACCGTTGACAGCCGGTTTCCCTAAAACAAGGATTCTGACGTTAAATGTGCCTTTATCGGGAAATTTTTTCCAGAAAGGTATGTAACGCAGTAAACGCTTTGTGGATATTGCTTTCGTAAAAGCAATTGAGCTCTCTTGAGAAAAAAGGACCAAGAAAAATGAGCGGTCTTACCCTTTCCGCTCGAGAGGAAGAAACATGAATATTATACATTAAGAGGAAAAAACTCACCAAAGGGTTTATTTCTGATCTTGCTCTTCAGTCAAAGGATGATGACAAGCCTTCTCGAGTAGATGATTTTACTTTTAACGAGTCTTAAGTCCTTTTATTCTCAAAACTTTTAAGTTCAAAGCTTCTCTACTTTATTCCACGCTCATCATTTTTTCTTATCTGCCTAATTAATAATTAAATTGAATTTATTAATGTACAGAATGAATCGACGCTTTGTAGAAATTTTAATACGTTTTCAAGTGATGAGCTTTGATGCACCATGTCAGATAAATACCCGGATAAACAAAGAATTACCTGCGATTGTTATCGGACAATAAAGCTGGGAATGGTAGCAAAAATTTTGCAAAATGAGAGAATCATGTTTTGCATACATTGTATGAATTAATACATAATATTTCATATCAACTTTATATTTTACAGTTGAGAGATTACTTGTTGGAGATATTAAAGCAGAATTGAGGTTATGAAGTTGGAAAAAAAAATTTTTGGGTGGAAACGATACAAGAGAAGTGAAAATATGATCAAAAAGTGAATTCATTGAATTGAGGCAGATGAATAAACTTTAAACAGCGAACTCTGTTATTTAAAATTATAATATTTGACGGATAAGGAAAAATTCTGGTGCAAAAGCTGCTTTTAGTAATTTATGAAAACATAATTAATTTTATGGAATGCTTTGTTTAATTTTTATACCTTTATACTAGAATTAAATTAAAGAATTCAAAAGTCTGCTTTGTAATGAAAAATAAATTACGAATAAAAAAATATCGCTTACGATTAAATAAGTTATTTAGAAAAGAGGAAAAGCTTGATTGAGCTTTGCGAAACATAGAAAAAAAATTTTTTTAGGGGTTGAAAAATAAAATAGAGTTATGATTTTTAATAGGATTCTTTTTACTGAAGAAATGAAGGTACTGAAAAAAATTTGAGTCGTCTAAAGGATTTTTTAAAGAATTCTGACGTTTACAACCTTGGATTGTTAAAAAAATGAGCTATAAGATTTTTAGAATTAATTAAGTGATGAATTAGATTGAAGTTAAGCAAAAATTGGGTTTAGTGAATAATTTTCTTGGTATCAATGCAGAAAATTTAATAATGTTTCCGTCGTTTATCGAACAAGAAATATTTACGTGTTAACATGACTTGACGTAAATCTTTAACGAGACGTGAAGAAATTTTAAGTATAAATGTGAGAAGTTAAAGCACCAATCTTCTCTAAATTTAGAAGTTACTTTTTGTTCTTCAATTTATAACAGCCAAGTTGACATAAACTTTCTTTGCTCTTCGGCCAAAGATCCCGAAGTATCTGAAATGCAGAATACGGCTAATGGATAATGGAAAAAAACTGACAAATATTATTTTCACGCTTAAAATTCATTTAATGTAATGGAAACGATTCAACCGTCAAAATATATTGAAAATTTGATGTCGATATCAAAAAATTGATTTTCAAAAAATAATAAATAATTGAATTTTCTCGATAAAAAAGTATTAAATTGAATTTAGACTGCAAAATTTATGTAATAGATAGACAGTAAAGAAGAATGCGTATGACAAGATGGCGGTCATGTCATTGTATTACTTCTCGCGCATGCGCAGTAGCGTCTCAGCTCCCTTTTCTAAAAATGATCAAATAAATTTTCAGTACTTTTTTATAAAATTTTTTTTGCCAAATTTTTCGTAAATTTTGTCGTTTCCTTTCGAATTTTTTAAACTTCTTTCATTTTATGAAAGCAAAGACCGTCTGGAAAAAATATTTGCTCATGAATCATGAGGTGACTTACATAAAAGCAATTACTGGACAAGTTCTAACTTGTAATAAAAGGCGGTTGTATATAAATTACAAGTTCCAATTCATCAAAGTAGTGATTGTAGTTAATTATTCAGAGTGACAGTGATAATGATACTTTAATTTACTTTTAGAATGAATATAAATCGAGAAATTAGTAGGTCAAGGAATAATGATCGAGTACACATCAAAAGATAGAAAATATAGCTTTCCGTTTCGAATAATTCTTGTGGTAATCTGGATTGAGGAGGGGTTTTAATTCTAGGCTTACTTTCTTTACAGTTAAGTCGAATCGATCTACTTTCGCGAGCTGAGTTTAAGCTGGAGAGCGTTGATTGAATTTTTAATTTAAAAAAAGTAATTGAAGCAAAGTAGAGTGGGTTTTGCAAAAGTTATGCACCAGGAGTAGATACTCTAAGCAAAATTATGGGAATTGATAATCACTGTGTATACACTTAGTGGGTGTGTGAGTCACGATTGAGACCTAGAGCCAAGCTAGCCAAATGCCGGCAGCGGCGTATATATTTATATTATATTATCGGTATCAAAAAGTAGCGCGAGCGGTACCGGAAACCGCTTGATTGGAGATCGAGATGGGATGCGATTCCTTGTAATTTATGAAAAGCTTTTTGGAGCAGGGTAATTGATTTTCTTTTTGTTCTTTCCTTTTTTACGGGAGACTGGAAGAAAGATCTGCGAAAGGCGAGAGGTGAGCCATTACAGATTACAGCCGGTTGTTATTAACGTAAGTCTAATTAAAAAGGCCCAGTCTGTGGTTGAGGCGGTAACGCATTTTAAGCAAACTACTTTGTATATTTCATAGACTCAGGGTGTGTATGTGTGTGTTGTTAAGGTTACGGTCTCGTGGTCGGGAAATTCCATGAATCGTGGTTTTAAAAGTTTACTTTTTTTTGTGGTTTGCTGGATGTCATGTCAAGTATATTATTCTAATGTGTATTTGAGTACGATACTTTTGTATTGTTTTATTTTATTATTACATTAAGTGTTTTTAAATGTTTTGCTTTTGATAAATTTATTATTATATTTGTTAACTTTTTTTTTGGGTTATTACTGAAAGTGGATAACTAATTTATGTGGATGAATTTCACTCCAAAAGTACTTTTTGATCTAAAACATTGATTTACATAACTCGAAGTTGAAAATTTGATGAAATTTTAAAGTATTAAAAATTTTAAGTGAATTTCGGAACGTTTATTTTGACTTCTTAGTAAAAAATGAACAATAATGAATTGTAGTACTTATATCTGCTATCACTAATCACTTGCTACATATCAATTGTTATCGATATTAATGCTAGTAATGTCAAAATTATTTTGACTATCTAAAATTGGTGTATTACTATATTTACTATACATTGAATCGCACTGTAAAAACTTGAATTTTGATGGTCCTGAGGGGGCTAAGGCTCTAGGATTAAATAAATCTATCTATCTATTATTTGAGAAAAAGAGAAAAAATTTTTGGAGTCTAAATAAACTCCGAAGCCAATTTTAACTCTGGACGCAGAATAAAATCCAGAGTTAATTTTACACAAAAATTGAATAAAATTTGACGTAATAATTATAATTTATTATGTTGAAGTAAAAATTAATTGCAGAGCCAAATTAAACTCTGGAGTCAATTTAGACTCTGTGGAAATTTTTTAATAAAAGCAACTAAAATACGAAAATTTTATTAAAATCATCGACTTGAAACTAAAATCTCTATCTATAATGAAGCTTAATCATCATCAAAGTTACTTTAAATTCCATTTAAAAAACTATAAATTACAAAACAGAAAATTCCAGAACTATAGCCCATCCATTACAATTACCGAACATATTTATTCTTACAACAATAACAATTATTACGATATATCAATATATTTTTGGTCTCTTTGTTACGGCTGGTTAGAGTGCTTAGGCCATAAATTCTCGTTCGAATAAACACGATAGGAACGTGGCCAGACTGGCGCTTGTACAGTTATACCAATAAACGATTTGTGCAGATTCGTGCTCGGACGTGACTCCAGTTAGTTATAGTAATGATACAATCCTAACTCAGCCTCAGCTTCACTCAGAGGCTACTAAGAGCCAGAGAATAGACTACTGCTACTGAAACTAGGTACCATTCCTATCAAAGTTACATTTTTTATATCTTGTTTGAGTCAATAATTGTTGACTGTTATCGGTTTTTCTTTCCAACGCTACAAACTTTGACAGTAATAATAAAAATATGATAAAGCATCTTTTTCTTTCTTTCTCTCTAAGCTACAGTGTAAAGCTTTCTGTGCAGTGAATATTCGAGTTTAAATTGTCAAGGGTCCTCGCGTCGACCCGCTGACATTGCTGAGGAAAAATTCGCGAAATCAACGCTGGAAAAAATTTACAAGTGCCTCACAAATATTTAATCTAGAGTTCCAGCATTTCAAGTACATTATTTTAATTTTAAATATCATCTATAAAAATATAATATAATATAATAATAATAATAACAATAACAATAACAATAATAATTAATTTAATTAATTATCAAAGGACACTTGTTTATTTAAATTAAAAAAAAAAAAATTACATTTACGGGAGATAGTAAACGCTATCGAGTGTAATCAGCAGAGCGTTGTCGCTGTTGGAGCGCCAAATGTTATGATGGGATCGATAATTTCCGTAGATCGCGCGAGCATGTCCGTCCATTTCCTGGCGAACGTGTCGCCGCCTCAATACTCTATATAATAATAATGTATATGCGTAAAGCTTCCGAGTAAAATAGAATGAGAGCGAGAGAGACAAAGAGAGAGAGATAGAAAGAATGAAAAGCATATTACTCGCCGGAAGGAGTTGAGATTGCCTGTTCTGGCTCTCACCACCGTCAACCGGCACCTCCTATCCCGTAAAACTGCATTTACTTACTCGTTTTTATTCTCACCCACTTTGGCGTTAGCGCTCCAGGTCATAATCACCGGATTCACTTTTAGCCGATGGATTCTTTTGAATTAATTAATAATTAAGTTTTTCGGGACAAAGCACAAAAAATGTCGGCACTCGGTCTACTGGTATATTTATTGAATTTTTTTATTAAATTCTCTGCAGTCTAACGCGTTATTAACTTTTAATTACGCATATTAAATTTTTTCTGTCATGGATATGAATTTTCTTTTTTTTTTTATTATTATTATTTACTAGATATTATATTTAGTGCTATTAGAAAGAAAAGAGATGAGAATTTTTTTTTGCCCTGTCTGGAAAAAGCAAATTTGGCAATATTGGTTTTTTTGCTAATAAAGTTTTAATTATAATAGTGAAAAATGTATTAATTTGATAATGAATCATTTTATTTTAATATTATAGAATACAAATTTCTTTGTTATTGAATTTTTCATTCTTTTGAAAATTATTGCAATTTTTGGAATTGATAAAATCAATTAATTACTTCAGCTATTTTATACCCCATACAAAATCGAGGTTACCGCCAATGGTAATGAAACTCTACTAAGCACCAAACATTTATTTACGTTTCTATCACTAATTAAAAGGGATCACGCTCCCATAAGCGGAAATATTTGTTGGAGGAAACTCAAAATGAATAGCGGAAGCGCAGTTAAATGCCAGTTCATTCATCAAAGGGTAAAATCCTGGCGGTAGATCCCACCACTAGTCCGTGATTTTCGATTGATGGACTTTCGCGAACTACTATCTACTATTTACTTCAATCGACTTTCCATCAGAAGCTTGGATCTTTTTTCAATTCCCAATTCTCTCCATTATCCTTCAGTGCTATACAAAATACAGAACAGCGAGCATTAATCCCTTCGCATATTGCCAGCGCTATTAGTGAGCCACGAATTGCACTATCCTATTAACGAGCGCGGGAAATCGGCCAGGGAATAGTCACGCTCCAAGTCTATGGCCAGGACTTACCACAAATGCTTTATGCTTCACATATGTGTATGTATACGTG
Source organism: Cotesia vestalis (assembly GCA_000956155.1). Classification (NCBI taxonomy): domain Eukaryota; kingdom Metazoa; phylum Arthropoda; class Insecta; order Hymenoptera; family Braconidae; genus Cotesia; species Cotesia vestalis. Next base: position 56,614 of record JZSA01004427.1, on the reverse strand, counting down.
TATGTATATTAATGCAGATTTCCTTCGCTTGCGGATACTAAAGGACGTTAAAGGGCTCACTTCGTTCTCGTATCGTATTTGTAGGGATTCTGTTGGGTGCTAATTTGCCAGACATGCAATATACTCTATATTCTGTGCTTTCAACCGTGAATTAACATCGCAGTAGATTATTGACTAATATTTTATCGAGGCTGGTTTATTTTTTATGGTGATTTATTGTTATAATTTATAAAAATATTTTTTTTTAAGTCTAAGTAATAGCAAAAATTAGTAAGTAATATCTGACTAGTATCCTTGCAGCCACTATGTGAATGCCGTGACTTGTAAAATATAAATAAATAAAATTTTGCTTTATTAAATAATGAATTTTGTTAAATTGCACTGTACTTTTTTAACTATTGACGTTTTTAAAGATATAAGCTCATCTCGATGTTACACTCATCAAGAGCTTTCATTTGAGTACCAACATGCATTTTGATATATTTTTCATATATACATATATGTAATATATATATAAATATATGAAAAATTGATGTGGGTACTTAAATTAAAGGTCTTGATGTGTGTAACATCGGTATTAGCTTATATCTTTATAAATGTCAATAGTTCACTAGATACAATGTTATTTCTTAATTATTTATCTATATATAGAGCATTTTCGAATGCAGCCTGAATACTTATCATCATAAATTGACTATTGGTGAGAATGATATGAAATCATGAAATGGCACAACTCCAGGTCAAGACGTTTTCAACCATAGCAAATTTAACCCCAAAAACCCATTTTATTAAATAAATAAACTGGTCACAAAATTTTGCTCATTTTATTGAAAAATTCAAATTAATATTATTATTGTTATTTTTTTATTTAATTTTCATTTTAATTTCAACTTGTAGAATTTTTTTTATATAATTTATCCATAATAATGATCATTAAAAAAAAAAAATTAGATGTCTATTAATTTTTCAACATAACTCAAAGAAAATGAAAAACATTAAAAATAAAAATTGCGAATTAATTTGTATTTAAATACTCACATTTATGGAGATGAAGTAACTTTTAATAACATACCTGCAACAAAAATAAATCAATTGATAAAATTAATATTTGTTTCAAAAAAATCTCAACAAAAAAAAATAATATTGAAAAAAGAAATGTAATTAATAGCTAAATTGATAAAACTCGTTTTAAAATTACAAATGACTCGGGCTTATCAGATTCCAGAGAACGCGTAGTATACGGGGTCAGGGGTATTATATATTTATATTGAATATATAGATAGATAGTAGGATATTTATGGCGGCGTAAATGTGATGAGTGGCAATAAGACCGGCGAAACGAAACTAAACCGGTATGGGCAAAGTAAAGGGAAGCAATATAAAGCTCGAGTTAAAAAATAAAACGGGATAATTAAGATTATACACAAGTATAAGAATAACGAGGATTACTTAATGGAAAACATTGGTGGGTACTTATCACCGGGAAGGGAAACCGCGGTATCCTGAGCGACGATCCGATGAACCCTGCAATCCCGTCGTTATTATCCCTCTTGCTTTCCCAAAGACTTCTCGCTCTTATTCTGGTACTCATGTGGTTGTAAACTACACCGAGAATCAATTTAAACGAGGTAATTTATAGCTAAGAGTGCTTCCGAGCACCGAGTAGACTAGAGGACTTTGCGTATTCATATGGATTTAATTTATGTTGTGGTATCGAGTGCACACACCAGTTATAACACAACATTTATATATACATATATATTTATAAAAATAAATGCTGAAGATATATATTCAGAAAGGGCAGAGGTGTAGGTATGAGAGAGCTAGTCCGATAAAAGAGCGAAAAACAGTTCAACCAAGTACTCGTGCGATCAGCTCGTTTCGATTGTCCATACTGCCTCCTCGTTACCATTTTCCTCTCCCTCGTAATTAAACCCATCGTTATTAACACGTCACTGAATGCTACCAGCAATAGCAACAGTACCACTGATAGTTTAAGTATTGCCGCTAGTATTTCTAACCGCTATCGATTGTTCGGCTCAATATTTAACTCCCGTTCTTTCTTCTATTTATCGGCAAAACAACTCCAGCTAAGGCTCGGGGTTTAAGCTTTTTACTTAGTAATTATTTACGGCGTTAATTGATGGAGAATTTCCGAGTATACACTGATGGAAATTTAACTTGATTTTAAAGAAGAAATTTTGAATTAATTATGAAAAAACTGACTTTACTCATTTATAAACGATCACGTCAAAATAAAAAAACAGAATTACAATGAAAAATTAGTTTGTAACACCGCTAAACCAATCTGTCGTCCTATAATGACAAAATTGTGTTAGAATAATAATAATAATACTTGTTAATAATATTTGTTAAGCAAGATCACGTCAAGTGGACCCCCCATTTTCCACTTGATCATGAAAATCAAATCTACATATTCTTTTCTCAACTCGTCAATATAAAAATTAATCCCCCGAACAATTTTCAAAATTATCATTTTAACAATAACTTTTTTTACAATGAAAATTTTTAGTACTTTTAATTAAATTATAGACTACAAATCAACCGTTAAAGGCACATTAATGAAATTTTTGGGATTTATTATCAAATATCTATACTTTATGAAAATATAAAAAGTTTAAAATTACTATTTTTACATAAATATTTTCGTCAGTCAAATCCGATTTAATCAATGTTAAAAATGAATCATTTCTACCGTCTGCTGTAAAATTTTCCAAGTGTGGGATACGTTATATTAGAATGGCAGTATCGATATATAGATCTACAGTCTTCTGGTTTTTATTTTATTTTATTCATTGTAAATAAACGACACTGAATTATCGGTGTCAAAGAATATCTTTCAAAGAATTAAAAAAGTATCTTTCAAAGAATTAAAAAAAAAAAATTTAACTAAATCAATGCATTTTTTCGCAAGTTACAGTGTTTCCAGAGTTTCATACATGTTTTTTTCCGTTTCTATTGCACTAAATCAATTTTTAAAAAGTATGGAATCAATCTCGATTAAATAATCTTGACAATAGTATCCAAAATAATAATGCTGAAGTTAGCCGTCAGCTGTCAATTTTAAAAATTTTAATAACAAATCAATTACAATAAAAAAAATGCTTCTTAAAATTTTTACTTGTAATTTTTATTAATTTTCACATGTGAAACTTTTTAATTAATTTTTTTTTTAATAATTGCATTATTATAAAATTTTAAAATAATTTTTAATGTCTGCTTTCTGATGCTTTGCATCATGAGTCGTGCAAAAATATATCAAAAAAGAACACTTAGTTGTTGTAAATCTTGAAAGTGAACTAAAAGTTTACGGGCTCCTAGGACCTGCGCTCTGTACCCGACTGGGACATGGCCCGAGCCCACGAAGTCGTGATACGAAGTCGCGAATTGGCAAGTAACGTGGTACGCCATAACCAGTGCAAGGCAAAGGCGAGGCCTCGTGTGCTGGCCCTACCTAGCACACGATCTTGTGCACGCAGAAGGGGGTCGTCGGTAACCTGGGGATCGTTTATCATAATTTGACGTGTTGCTACATATATATAGATGCATATATATAGATTTAATAATGTATTTATGACGGGATATAAAACGTTATTTTTACGGGGGATTGTCGGATGCGTTAAAGGGCGCGCCCGTCATGGGGACGGTCATCTAACGGTAGGACAACCGCTCTGTTATTCAGACCAGTCGGATACTCGGATAGTCGGATGGAGTCGGTACAGTCACTCTATTATATTATGCATGGTCATAAGCTTTTTGTCCGCTCGTATGCTTTTTATCCGCCTGGCTCTCGATGGGAGGTGCCCCGACAAACCGACACAGCGCTTATGTAGGATGGATTGAGATATGCATCCTTATCCTGCTTATCCTCGTCCTTTCTATATACAGGCTCATTATTGTTATTTGCATTTTCATTGTCGGTTCATTGAAGAAAATAAAACAGCTTGAGTCTAGAGAAATATTTTTTATCCCAGAAATAATTTTTAAGAAGACTAGTGAGCTTGATTTAAGAATTTTTTGTCTTGAAACTTATTTTAGATTTGAAAATTGTTTATTGTATAAATTTTTTTTTAAATAATAATGATAATCTATATAATTAAAGAATTGGAAAAATTTATATAATTAAATGGTTTTTTAAAAATTAAATTTGGCATCACTGTAATGAATTAACACTAAAGATTCTCGATAAAGAGTAGTCAAATTTATTTTACTTGTTGTTACTTTTATAAATTATTAGAAATTGGTTAACCTAGCTATTTGCGTGAATTTTTTCAAGAAGACCTTACTATAAGACGCTCTGAGAGACTAGCAGCCGAGAAAAATAATATCCTCTTCAAATTCCCAAATTTCAGTACCACTCATTATGAATCTTCTTTCGTCATTACAGTTATACGATTATGGGAAGAACTACCGGAGGATATTATAAATTCATCAAGCTTGGAGGTTTTCAAAAATAAAATTTTTGATTATTTATTTAATTTAGATGTTTGATCATAAACTGCTGTTAATGTTCTTATCTTCGACTTATTAATCTTCAAACTCTTAGTAAACTTTCATTATATAGCTTTTTTTTGATTTAAAGTTTCCTACCTGTCTTAATAGTAACATCAAAGATTATAAGAATTGTTAGTTAATTCATTATAAATTAAATTTTTATACTTATCATAATGTATTATATATCATTATCACCTATCTAAGAATATTATTATGTAAAACATTCTAAATGTTTATAAGTTAAATTGCACAATAATGTAAAAATTGTATGTATATTTACTCTTTGCCATTCGGCAATTGCTGGGTATAATTTATTAATAAACTAAACTAAACTAAATTAAACTAAATTTATGTAAAAATGTCATCAACACAAAATTTTGTGCTGAATTTGACAAAAAATTTTTTTTCTGTGCATTTTTGTTATAAAGTGAGTTTCTATTTAGTTTAATTAGGTATAATCAGAAAGGTCGTAACTAGTACTTTTGTCTTTTCATGGTTTGATATTTTTCCAAATTTACTATCCAAACAATGAAGATAAAAAGTAAACTTTTTTTGGCATATTTTTACTTAAAAATGGATATTTAAAGTTAAATTTGGTATCTTCCGGAAGGTTTTTTGATATAATTTTCACGATTTTATACATTTTTTGATGATAGTCAATTTTGTATGTCAAATTTTTGGAAGAGTTATGAATAGTTTGTTAGTTCTATAATTTTGTTTCGTGACATTTTTCATTAAATAATTTTTAATCGATCTTCCGTTAGTGGTAATATTTTTTGAATTTATTTCAAAAATATATATACTATTGAAAACGTATCATTTTTTTAATTATTGATTATTCAATTTAATGAATCAAGTCAATTTGAAATGGTTTTATCGAAACAAAAATATCCTATAAACTATCCCATTTATATCAATTAGAACACATAAAGTATTTTGTAAAAAAAACTTTGACTGAAGAAAACAAAAAATAGTGCAATGACTCAGAAGTTCGGCTTTCAGGTCAAGAAAATAAATATTTATTGTTGTTATATTATATAGTTACAGGCTTGGTTTATCTCCAGAATTTATATTTAATATATTGTAAATAAATTATAAGCAAATTTAAAAGCGGCAATAAACTGCAATCAGCAATCATTCGGATTCGCAGAACACTCGTACCCGGCTGTCGGAAGCTTGTTAGTAATGTTTCAACATTCTTCTCCTCGGGGAATTAAATAGAATAAAAATGGAATCGAATTATTTCTAAATTATCCCTCTCTTCTTTTTCTTCTCCCGCTGCAGGAATGGCACTAACTAAAACTGAAGCTAACACTAAAATAAAACAACTAATTTATTAAAACGGATAACCCGAGATACAGGTTTAGGTGTGGAGACTGATATAAATGCTATCAATGATCAGTTCTATGGGCATAGATCAGAAATTCCCTCAAGGTTACACACGCCAGCCCTCAGGCCGCAATTTGCTCGCTGGCAAACAGCGTAACTAAATCATGACAATGTTACTGCGCATTGGAAATTGCGAATTGTAAATTGTAACTAGTAAAGGGTAATAAACATTATTAATTCAAGTGTTTGTTTTTAATTATCAAACTTCTGCATTTTGAGTAATGCACTAAAAAAAAAATTTGTTAGAACAAAATTACATAAGTTACGGTGTACCAAATTATTTTGTTAGCATAGGGATAACAAATCATATGTTGTAATGGCAAAACATTAGTTATAATAACTATAATTTATTTATATGTTATATCTACATAATAGTTTTGTTATTGTAGCAGAACTCTTGAGTTAGTTCATCGAAACAGTTAAGCTGAATTAACAAATCTCTTTTTGAACCAACTAAATTCTTTCAAAAGGATAACAAATATTTTTTTTGGTTTAACAAAAAATATTTTGTTGCAATAACATTGACTAGTTAGTTAGTCTAACAAATTTTGTTCTTGAACTAGCTAAATAATTTTTTTTATGTAAATATTACATTCTAAAATTTGCCTTAATTTGAACCAACGCGAACGAATGCTAACAAAATAATTTAATTGTAACAACTAATTTTTTATTACAACTTGATTCACTTTGTTAAAATAACTAATAAATTTACGACGATAAATAAACTAATTTATTGCGACAACTTATGTTTTTGCAATCTCGCCTTTTGTTATTTCAAAAAAACCATTTCTATATATGTTGAATATTTTTAAAAATTTAAATAAAATAAAATTATGTCGAATAAAAATAAAAAATTTTTCTTTTCAACTGACCACCCTTTTCTCCGGGAATAAATAAAAATAAAAATCGAGGAGCGAACCCATCTTGCCTATGAATTATTTACCCTAGGTGCGATTCAATGAAATGTGTTCCTTTTTTTATCGAGCTTCGACACGCAGTCTAAACCACTCGCAATTTATCTTGCTCAGAACTTTTATCCAATATTATATCCGGGTGAAAAAGTGAACATGACAGAGAAAAATAGGCTCCTGCTTTTGCTAAAAATTTATACTTTTTATTTTCCTTTCAGTGGGTTTCGCCGCGAGTTCATCAATACCGACCATAAAAGCTCAAACTCGCTTTGATTATCACCAAGAAATTTTTTGCTAAAATTTTTTAGCTCCGGTGCAGCAGAATTATCATTTCGGTTAAAAGCTTCGTTTTCAATAACGTCTCTGCTTCAGGACATCTCTTCATCAATATCAATATTCCTTTGACATTACATTTTTTGTCTATACATTTGAATATGTATCACAGAACTAAACAAAAAATTTTTTTTGTACGACTCATGATGCGAAGCATCAGAGAGTGCTTTACGAAAAATTTTTTTCGCCTCATTTCGGCAACTATATTTATTATTATAGTTTTGTCAGTTCATGGAATCAATACATTTTGCATACTATTGTCAAGATAATTTAATGGAGATTAATTCCATACTTTTTAAGAATTGATTTAGTGCAATAGAAACGGAAAAAAACATCAAAATAGGTCAAAAAGCTTTCCTATCCGTCATGTGTGAAATTCTGAAAACATTGTAACTTGCGAAAAAATGCATTAATTGAGTTAAATTTTTTTATTTTTAAATTCTTTGAGAAAATTGTAGGTCACCGAATGCGAATGGCTATATAATTCAGTGTCATTTATATACAATTAATAAAATAAAACAAAAAACTGTTTTATATATTGTTTTTCACATCCTTTATTTTATTGATATTTCACAATTAAATCAGCATTATGAGTCGTGCACTTTTGGATTTTCCAAACTTTTTTTTAAAAGAGCTAACATAGTCACACTTAATGAAAACAAATTAGTTACATTAGTCTGAAAACGAATTTTAGCAACGTATTTCCGTTTCTTTTTGTTTGAAATTCAATAGAAATGATTTGACACGTGGCGGTGATTTTATCGCGCATGGTCAGCCAACCTGTAAATTAATTTACAGGCTTAATTTCTCGGGCAATGAAACATAAAGGGAAGTTGAAGTTCTCTTTGAATTATGTTGAATAATAGAAATGAAGAAAAAGAAGAAGAAGAAGACAAAAAAAAAGAAAAATAAAAAGAAGAAGACTCATAACTTGAGGAAGTAGTTTAGTTTATTCTCTGGCTCAATCGGTTCAATTTGGAAAATTGCTAAATGTTGGCAAGCTGATACGCCAGGGCAAAGCAGTAAATGTTTTCCTTGCCGATTATGAGACGAGTTACGAGCTATTTTTCACAATAATGGTAGAAGCTAAAAAATGTACACAATAATGGGAAAAAGTGCTAGTATGAGCCCGTAGATAAGACGTTAGTGTAGCCATACGATTCTCGTTAAAAGATTACCCGGTAACTCGTCATTGCGCTCATAAACTTCACTGTCATCGAATAAACCTTTTATATTTATGGAGGTTTTTATATTTTGTTTGGAGTTATTTGTTTTAATAAATAAATAAGTATTAAACTTGGTGTTGATTAAAAATTTTATCGCTACTGTTATTTCTATGGATAGAAAAAATAATTTAAAATGATTGGCAATATTGATTGTTCATGAGAAAAAAAAATTGAAAAGAATTCTAATTTTTTTATTTGTTTATTCGTTTTTTTAATCAGGTTATTATTGACCCCTTTTATATTTTCACTGTCTTTAAACGGAGAAGAAATCTTTTTGCTGTCGAAAATTTAAGGAGAATTTATGGACTTCATCGTTGGAGCATGACGATCCTCGCTCTATTCGAAAAAGGAATAATTCAAGTCACGGACAATTTATGGCGTCTTTAAAAGTTTTTTTTGCGACTCATTAATTTCGCGCCGATAAATTCACCACAAAAATGATAAATCTCGGAGGTTTTATTTTATTGGTACCAGGGAAAATAATTTAAAATTTGTCAACGTCTAACTTTTCCAGTTACAAGATCGTTAGGTCTCATAAAAAAGAATAATGCTTCCGGAATAATGGTTAAGGTAAAAAATTAACCAGGAAAAATTAAATCAACTGACAGCTCCATTTTTATGGACATTGAGTCTATTATTCGGTGAATTATTTTAGACAATTTTTTATCATTCATGCTCTATAATATTTTACATAAAAATTAAGAAGCTTAAAACACTCGAAAGTTTACCAATTAATTAATTTTTGGACACTTCGAATAAAAAAATTTGATAACTTTATTTTTTTTTAAATTGTATAACGTTTAAAGTCAATTGCTCGATAAATTTTGAAGTTATCTCAGGTCAACGGAGAAAATTTTGTTTAAGATTTTATTATTTACTAAGAAAAATTTTTTGTAATCGTCTCTTTTGAATAAATTAATGTTAAAATAATATCTTTAAAAATTAAGTCCTTGATTTTTATAAATTTAAACTTGTTGAGTTGAAAAAAAAATTTTTTTACAACATTTATAAATGGGCACAAATCTCAAAAATTGTAAAAAAATTTTGATTTTCAAAAAATTTTTTTTGGACCAAAAAAGCTCTTTTTCGTAATTAAAAAAATTTTTATTCAATCAACAGTATCAAAAAACTTAAGAACATAAATTTGCCATAAAAAAATATTTTATGCTTAAATTAAGATAAGGAATATTTTTATTAAAAAGTACAGAACTCGTAAATTAAAAAAATGATTTTCTTACGTGAAAGAGCAAATATTTAATTAAAGAATATTAATATAATATTAGAATACTAAAAATCATTCAAATTTACCTAAGACTGGACTGGAATCCTGATCTAAGCGCACTCTTGAGAAAGAGTGATACATCTTCGCTATCATCAAGAAAAATGAAGATATATTTATTAAAGATAAGCAAAAAAAAAAAATTATAAATTTTCCAAGTGGAAACTTAAGAATCAATTCGTATAGAAAAGAAATAATCCAGGATATTAAAATAAACGAATTGACAAACAAGAGAATTGAAATGGACTCAGACATGGAACTAGACTCGGTCGTAGATACGTCGTAAAAAAGACAGGCAATACAATCTACAACACGGAGCATAAATAAGATAAAACATAGTATATAGACGTCACATTGAGATAAGAAACAGCAAGATACCGAGCATGTAACAACCCCCGTTGGACATGAGACAACCGTGTGGGAGGTAATTACCCGTAAATGACGGGATCTTCATCTTGCTCATTATCCATTCAGCGTGCTCCTATAACACGAGTTTTTGCCAGACATACAATATAATATAACATAAAATAGCATAATATAAGTAAAGTAAGTAAAGGAAAAGATGCCAGCCAAGCAAAAACATAATCTTGTCCAGATGTCGCTGTCCCATACCAGAGGAGCCTGGAATCTCGAGTTGGGGCGAGTCAATAAGCCTACAAGTCTGAGAAATAATTAAGCCAGGAAACAATTCTCGAGTTTTATTCATCCACTGTGCAGAGTCCGGCTTCCAGTGTGCAGTGTCATTACCTGGGTGATGTAAAATAAGACCTGGCTCTGGTCTTACTTTAGAGTGAATTACGGTTAGGTGGTTAGGTTAGTTAGCGATTGCGTAGGTCCGGGGAGGGGAAGGGAACTAGAAATAAAAGGAGAAGGAATCAATTGGGCACCAACCGGTTCGGCTGGGGTTTAGTCCCCTGGATGCCTCGAGGATGAGATTGAGAGTTTATGGGACTGTCTGGTCGCCGGAAAACGAGTCTAACTAAGCGGCCCAACTCGGACATCTTACATTGCTAGATAACTGGTTTAGCTTTGGCCTCGGATTTAACGAACGCTCGCTCTGTGATTCAAGCTCTCGAAGACGTGTACGCGACTGATGTCGTAATAATTTTATACGTGACTCGCTCAATGGCACAGTCTCGTACTCGGCGATCCTTTTGTCGACATGCTCCGAGACAACTGTAATAACTCTCGTTATCCTGCTGGTATGGGCTCGAGGAGGGATTAATCACGAGATCGAGGGCTTCAATACATTTTTTTTTCAAGAGCTTCCTTTCGGTGTTGATCTTTCGAATAACAGGATTCATTAACACACTGAAATTAAATTTATTTCGAAATTAATGTAATCGTAAGACCTTCTGATCTAGTTACGATTTTGTTTGTAAAAATATACTTTTTTAAGTATTTAAATGAATTCGTAATTTTTAATGTAAAACTTTTTCGATAATTTATTTTGTATAAAAGATCTTTGTCCTTATCATATCCATCATTACCGGATAAAAATATAAAATATGAAAAATTAAGAGGATCAATAATTATTTTTTTGTGAAAAATTGATTTTTTAATGACTAAATTGAACTTTAGTCGGAATAAAAATTTTCTTTAAAAATTATAAAAAAAAAATACAGTAATTATAGGAGGATCTGCAATTTCTGATCTAATTAAAATCCTTTTAATAATTATTCACAAATACAATGTAAAAAATTAGTGAATCGTACTATTCATTTTTGCGGTAGTGTACTGATAAAAAATAATATACGTAAAAAATCATTTATACTAATAATTATATTTTACTATTTCAAAATTTAAAATTACAATAAATTAAAATGTTTTTACTAAACCTACTAAAAAATTTACTGGACAATTTTTAAATAATGATTAGCTATGTTTGTATACATATTTTTCAGTAATATTAAAAAATAAATAAAACACTTAAAAATTAATAACGACAGTACTCTTTGATATTAATAAATTAAATAATAAATCTCTTTCATTTGTATGCTGAATTAACAATTTTTTTTCAATAAATATTTGGAAAAAAAAAAATCTGTAATTATACTTTCTTAGAATTCCTAAATTGTTTCATAAAAATTTTTTTACTATAATTTATTTGTCAAAAAAAACTCTTAAAAATTTTTAGATGTCCGCTGATTTGACTTTCATAGTTTATTAATTTACGTATGCATCACTGTAAGAATTCTAATTACATCACAAGATCCATACGCAATAAATTTGAATAGAGAAGGAGTTGAGTTGATAGCATTTATTGAATTTTTGACGGGAAATTATTATACCCGGGTGTTTTTTCGCTTCCGCTTACGCTTTCGAAAAGCAATTTAAATAACAACTAGGGAAGGCTGGTAGTTTTTAGTCGCTTTTTATCTGATAAATTTAAATGCAAGTCACTTTGTTATTCTAGTTGCATCATGAAAACTTCAATGTTTATGAAATGTCTCGAGGATTATGGTACACATAGATGTATATATAGATATAGATATATTGAAGGAAGAAGGAAGGACGTGGACAAGAGATGGTAAAGTAAATCCCAGTCACCGAGGCTTCCATTCGCCAAGGGAGCTACTGCACGACTTTGCTATATTACAATTTACTTGTTCGATGTAACTTTATAACGAGTGTGTATACATGTGTGTGTGTGTGTGTGTGTGTGTGGTTGCATGTGTATTGTTTGCTCGCAAAGCAGGCGAGGCATGTGTTCAACACCCAATGGAATTGTTTATCGAAAGCTACGTAAACACCGCCAATAAAATCCATATCCAATTCAACGTGCGCAAATCACGGTAGAACGATAAATGTCATACTCTGCTGCGACCTGGCAAACAAAAAAAAAACAACAACAAAGAACGGTAAAAGTATTAACCGAGTAATGCAATATTGATCGTCCGGCTCTTGCTATTTGACATTGATCTCCGGAATCTACAGGAAATTACTCTCCGATCCTTTTTTCGGGTCCATTTAATCAGACGATTGTCTTCAGATTGATAATGTCTTGGTTTGTACTCTTGAACTTGGACTTACATTATCATATACATTCGGAAAGAACTGAACTATAACAAATAATAACGGATTGACAGTAGATAGTAATCAATTGAATAATAAATACTATTTCAAAAAGTAAAATTATGATTTTAAGAGTTTATTTATGATATTTATTATTCAATTGATAAATTGAATAATTCCATAAAAAAAAATATAATTTTAAACAGTAAAAAATGCTATGTAAATCTCGAAAAAGTTTAAATATAATAATTAAAAATTGCAAATTTAATTCTTATCATTTTGCACGTAAACAATTATCGTATAATGTGAAGAAAATATCAGGAAAGGCTATCAACTTTCTATCGTAAGAATTTTAGATTTTAACGAAGCCAAATTTAACATTTACAAGGTAAAACAGTTCATTTTAAAACCAACGATAAAATCGAAACGATAATTATTGACTTTGCGATAATTTATAAAGAGTAAGTGTCGTTATTTAGAACAGTAACTACTACAAACCACTTTTTTCAATATTAAATAAATTATAAATGTTGGCTTTTATATTTTTTCACATTATGTTTTGTAATATTTAATGTTATGCCGCCGCGAAGTCCGATGTAACATTTAAAACACAAAAAAGTAAACAGAATCTGAGTAAATTTTACCCTTTAGTTTTTTCCTCTGCAAAAAAGAAGAGACAGCTGTTTAAAATTATCTTTTAATTTTTGAGAAATTGATTATAAGTTGTTTGAATCAGAGTGAAGAAATCGATGTCACTTATTAGTTATCAATAATATACTGCAATCGTTTCTTAAAAATAATTGAATGGAAAATTTTATTTTTTTGACGACAAAAATCATATGAAGACAAAATATTTTTTTTTTTTTTACATGGAAATATCAAAATAATTATATAAAACCACTTTTTTCCTAATTGTTAATGTTAATTTTTTTAAACTGTATAATACAACCACTCTGTAAAAAACTGAACTCCCAAAGTTCCTTAAGTATGCCCTTCCCAGCTAAAACGCCGATGAACCAGCAAACAAAACCTTGAAGCTTAAGAATCCGGAGCTAAAAAAATGTAGACAAAAAGCTTCTTGGTTAATACTTGCTCTTTCTCTTAGTTACCCCCGGAGCATTTCCATTATCCATTTTATCCCCGAGTTGTACTTTTGTTCTGTTTTAAGTGCTGTCGCTTGGTCGAAGGAGACGGGCTTTATCCTGAATCCTCGGCAAAGAGGCGAACCCGGTTGTTTTAAATAAGAGACCCCTGGAGGGGTCGGGGTAGAAGGAGTCATTCGGCAGCACTCTCTTGTAAACCGAGCCCTTGTGGTAGTAAGTGAGGTACTGGGAGCGTATTTGCATGGTATGTCCATGAATAGGGAAATAAATCACGTCCCATTGCAAATTTGTAGATGTCACGAGACGGAATGATTGCGTGGGTCGAATGCAACTTCCCATCCTCTTCCTCTTTCTCTTTCTCTTGTTCTTCTGTTATTCTCCTTTTTCTTCATCTTCTTCACTCAAATAGTCGAATCTTTGGTGCATTAGACTGGAGAATTTACACGGAGCTTGCTGGATTGGATACCTAATAGCTGCCGTGATTAATTGATGGAATAATTTCCGAGAAATCTCAGATTTAAGAACAACCGAGCGTATCATTGGTCATTGGTGGATCTGATAGAATATTTATGACGTTATGCAACATGTTACACGTTACAAGTGAATAGACTTTCCAGTTTTATTGGAATGGATGATAACAATGAAGGATGAATATTATTACTCTTCTCTAATGTCTGTCTGTTTGGCCACTTATGAGTGGAGATTTACGTATGTGTGTATGTCAGCACGTGTGTGTGCGTGTGTAAGTCAGTGTCTATGCACGGAAAAAAAATCCTGTCTAAATTACAGAATACTCTGTGATATTTACATTGTTAGTGTCTAGGTATAACTGTCAAATTTACATTTTGGAAAATGTCAATTTTACACAAGAAAAAAAATCAACCAAAGAATATTAATTTCACATAGAAAAAAATTTTAATTGGCATCTGAAAAAATTTTCAAAGTTACATGAGCTAAATGTAAATTTAAGATAGAAAATTTGGTAATTATTTACAAGTAGGGTCTACCTCGTTTTTGGCCATATCTAGGTGAAAAATTAGCATTTTTAATTTTTTTTTTTTAAGATTTCGATAACTTTTTTGCCTTCAAAAGTTGGAAAAACTTTTGGAGCTTTTGTTTTTGGATAAGATTTCTATTTGATCTTTTTTTGATGTTTTTGACATATTTGTTTTTTTTTTGAAAAGTATTTTTATACGTATTTTTCAGAAAAAAAATATATCAAAATTTTCAAAAAAAAATTTCGTTTAAAAAAATGAAAACTAAAATGGTAGACCCCACTTGTAAATAATTACCGAAATTTTTTTAAATTCTACTTTGGAAAAATGCATTATATAAAATCGTATAGAGTTATAAACGACTAAAACTATTATATAATTTCATAAAAACATTAATAAATAATTAATACTCTTTATGGTTGAGAGTTTCAATTTATAAATTTTTAATACTAAAAACTTATTGTTAAAACCTCACCAATTCTTTAAAATTTGACGTTGTATCTATTGAGGATTTTAATCACAAAATTTTAGCAACAATTTTCGACACTGTGCAAAAACTTTGCAAAAAATATTAGAAATGGACCAACCCAGGAATTGAACCTGAATCACTCCGATTAGGCATCGAGAACTCTACCACTCAAGCTAAAGGTACTGAATCCCATTGTGTAATTCTAAAAAATTTATTTCCTCGGCTATCTTATATGACAGATTTATCCCTGTAAATTCAACAGTTTGACAATTATTTTTTGTAAGAATAACATAAAATGGCAGTGTAACTTTGACATAACAATTTCTACGATTTCCACATATAATTTTTCCCGTGTGTGTTCACATGTGTGTATGAAGGCGCAAGTGTGCGTCTGTTTGTATATGTGTAAGGTTGGTTCAGCGGATGATAGCATAAAAGCAAAGACGTGATTCAGCAACGATAAAATCCCACCTCTAACCCAACTATCCCGTAACCCAACCAACATATGATTTATTGCCCGCGTACGTTCGTTCTTTAGCTCTTTGGTTCTCGGAGGTAGAGGTTGGAGCTTCGAGCTGCTGCCGGGCTCGAACGGATCGGACAGTAAGAGCGTGCCTAGAAATTTCATTGGGAATAATGCTCCTGCCAGAAATGGGAAAAAAATTATATGGTTTTTTGTTTTTTAAAAACCGCTGCCGCGAGATTAGTCACGAGCCGTGATTTTTCAATGCCAGACAATGTCATAGTCATATAGACATATGTTATCCTGCGACTGGCTAGTAGTCCCTTTGTTTGGCTTTTGCAGAGGAAGTTAATATATTAATTTGTTTTGCTCGTAAAAATTTAAAAATAAAATTGTTTGTCTGACGTTTTAGCATCAGAATTTAAATACGCTGCACTAGTTGCTGGGTATAATTTTTATTCGAGTGGAGAGGCAGCTGACGCCCGGATAAAACTCTTCTGATGCATAAGCAGCGGAAACTTGGGCTGCTGAAGTTGGGATCAAGAAGCAGTCGGATGGGAGGGGAAGAAAAGAAACCAAAGAAGAAAGTTTTAACATCACCTATAAGAAGCTTCACTTCCACGAATTAAAGATTCGAGGAGACTGATGCAACATTTTACAGAAATATTTAACGCGGATTGATAAATCAGCGGAGCGTGAAATAGGTCGCGTGTGTCAATTAATGCCACAAAGCCACAAGCAGTCGCCGATAAATCAATTTTAATTGAATGCTAATTTATTTGATTGGGCAAATCGAAAAGAAGTTGCTTTACGAAATGCGTGTTTCTATTTTATATTTAAATTATTTAGCTTGGTTTATTTTTATTTTACTATTTAGTCAGCGAAATGTTTTGAGATAAATGAAACACGGAATTATGATTTGGGACGATGAATATTTATTACTTACTCAGTATAAGGATTAGGGCCACGGAATACAATAACATAGAGTAATTTTATCAGTCTGGTCTGTAAAAATGACCGTAGTGGGCAAGGATCGCAACGCAAAGTGGAGTAGTATCCTGGGAGGCGAGTGAGAGCCAGCCGTGGGTCTTCCTCTTGGCTATTTTTATCCCTGTTGAAATCTCGTCGAGATAAATCACGACAATCCCATTCGCACGGTAAGCTGCCTCAGGATTTATCGCTCTACTCACATTCATATGAATAAGACCGACTTACTTTCTTCCTCTCATTTCGTCCAAGTTTACAATCCTGCTCCATTTTTAATCTTTTTGTGGCCACCGCTTCGCTTTATTAGCGGTGACTAGTACTAATACTGACTGACACGTCATTTTTTAGAGAAATTAAGTATTAATTCAATTTTGGGAATGATAGGAACATTAACTTGATTAAAGAGGAATAATGTTGATCTGCAATGAATATTTTTAAAAGAACAGTGGTCTTGCTTCAAGAATCAGCTCTTGGTGTTTAAATCTTAGATTAGGATATTTGTACTTTCGTTCGATAACGGCTGTGGCTTGGTTCAAAAATATATTATCGTCAGCTGATATATTAAAATTCTTCAGCCAATAACAATTCTCTAAAACTTGGAGTAATTAAAAAAATTTTTAATTTTCGTTTAAAGTAGTAAGTAATTATCATGCGACATCAAAATCACTTATTTAGAAGGCAGTAAAATATTTTTAACGTATCTTTGTCTTTAATATCGGAAATCAACTCAAGGTTGTCATTAACTTTTTTTTTTTTTTTTTTCAATTAATTTAAAAGAATAAAAGCGTCATTAAGTCACTACAAAAGTTAAGTGTCAAGATCAAGATTTTTACTCCTCATTCTATTATTTTTTTTCTGAGTGATAGTTTTAAATTTGTAAAAAAGCTTCTTAGCTAAAATCAAATTGTTGACACTAATGATAAATAATTAAACGGTAAATTATTGGCGATAAATAAAAAAAAAACCAGTTATGGACTTAGAGGCATTCTGGGCCCGTATGAGAACGCATGGCGTCCCTATAATTCCTGGCGCTGTAAAAAATAAAAAGAGGCTTGCGAGCAAGGCAGGATTGAAATGTATCTGATGTTGGGTGAATTTACATAATTGCTTCGACCTTGATGTCCTTTCCACAACCGGCACGCACATTTTAAATATTTAAAACTCTTAAAGATTGGATTTGCTGTTTGAATCCCTCGGTAAAAATAATAAAAAATGCCATAATCCTCTCCGATAGTATTTTAAATAAGTGTATTAAGAAATAATGTTTCAATTGCCGTATTATATTACATAAAAAAAGGATATTATAGGAACAAGATGGGAGTCTTGATCTTTTTTAAGCTGGTATAATAGAGTCTGAAGATATCGTTTAGATGGAATTTCCCGATAGTACCCACGCGGTATATAATGGTATAAGTACTGAGTATTGAAAGATTATTTACTAGGGAAAGTGATTCGAAAAAAAATTTTTCTTAAGCATTAGATTTTTGTCAAAAAGCCGATTTCAGAGAAAAGTAACTAGCCGATTGTCGGAAAGCTCCGATAATTTTTCACGATAATTAATGTGAAAAAAAAAATTTTTTTTTTTCGGAAAAATTATAACTTGAGAAACAAAAATTATCTGATTAAAAAAAAATCAGTAATTAAAAAATGTTTTTAAAAAATTAACTCTGAGAAATAAAACATCTAATTGGCTAACAAATTAAACGATTGGAATAAAAAAATAGTTGATTTTTCAGCAAAGTTGATAATTTGAAAAAAATATCTGTTATTTTCTTAAAAATTATCAACCAGAAAAAAATTAAAATTTTTTAAAAACTCATTTATAAAAATATTTCTAATTTTTTTGAAAAATGTCATTTTTGAACTGAAAAAATCATCAATTATTTCTGCAAAATTAATGATTAGAAAAAAATATCTTGGATTTTAAAAAAAATCATATCTTAAGAAAAAAAATTAAATTTTTGTAAAAATTAGCAAAGAAAATATCAATAGCTTGAAAAAAGAAAAAACAAATAGGAAAAATGTATATTTAGAAAAAAAAATATCGTCTAGATGAAGGTAGGGCAGTTTGGGTTGGCAAAAAAGCCTTGAAACGGTATTTATCGGAGCGACTCGCACAGAGTTGAGGTCGGCGAAAAGATATACACCTGAGGTTTGGACGTTTACAAGCGGCGGAAAATCAACGGTCTTTACACAGACATCCATCTGCTGGCTGTTTAACCGCGGGTGATTTTATCGCCGTGTGTCTATGTCACGGGAGTAAATCCGTCAAATAATGTTCTGTAACATCTAACAACTCGAGTCTGGAGTCTGCCGTCTGCAATGCACATCTGCAGTCCCGATATGTGTGCAAGCTTTCACTTTGTTTAAAGCCACACTCTAACTACTATTTTATAGCTTACACTCACGCTCATGACATATCGACAGCGTTTAATTATCGGCGATACACGTGTCGTCGTAAATAGCACCACGGATCAGGAAATAGCCTCAAAAACACCAGCTTGTTTTTCGCTGGAATCTTAGATTACCCTTCTATTCTCCTTTTCTGTCTTTCTCCGGCTTTTCTCCGGCTGTTTATTGAGAGTGAACTCCAGGTCGGGTTTGATAAATTAGGATCTGGACTGATGAGCCTCCAGATACTTTATAACTTCCGAAGATAAGAAATTTCTTTTTCTGTTATTGCTTTTATCAATCTCACCAAATATTTTTCGTAAGAATAAAAGTAAAAGGTCATACACGTGAATGAAATTTCTTATATGAACTCATCAGTCAATTCATAATTTTTTGTGTTTCCAAGGATGATCTAATAAATCTAAATATACACACAAAATACAAATTTCTTGTGCAAATAAAATTTTAAGAAAAACAAAAATTATTTGGGAGCAAGAAGAAATTTTCTTGACTCAAGAAAAAAATAATTCTTTATGGACAACCCTTTTCAAGTTGGACAAATTAAAAAAAATTGGACATGCAGTGTCTCGCAACTAAACGATTTCTATGAAAAAAAAAAAAAAAAAAAAAAAAAATGATAAAAAATGTCACCAAAGAAAAATAGGAAAATCGATCGAGTTAAGTGCAGGCGCAAAGGACCGGGATATTTCCACTCGATCGGTCACAAGTCCGGAAATGGGTACAGGTCTTTGGCAATGTTTATCGTCGACTCATAAGCTAGGACCAAGTGTACGCCATTTGGATCTCGGGGGATAAAATAGAAGGAAAAAAGAAAAAAGAGGAAGATCTTGGAATATAAATAAGGAAGAGAAAGAAGAAGAAGACGAATAAGGGATTGGCAGAGACGGAGTCTTTTCGATAGAGCCACCGATCTCGCGACGTGACTTGGCAACTAAATTGCCGACTCATTTCCTGTAGAAGTTTTGCGTTATAACCAAACACTTTGCAGTCAAAAAAGCTTGCCTCAGGTCTCCCTGGTTACTAATATAATACAATACAATACAATATTATACAACATGAGAGCCGAGAGCACTTTGGGAGGTCAGCTGACCAAAATCGCCAAAAGAAGGAAATTTCAAATGATGAAACTGAGTCGTATCGTCTCATCATAAGAGACAAAACAAGAAGGACATAATTAAATTTAATTTTAATTCAATGTCCATCGTTATATTTGGCGTGCTTTGAACCCAATAAATTATTTACTACGGCAGAAACATGACGCCAGAATGTATATCTACGTTTCTCGATCTTGTCATCGACCGCCTACGGAGGCCTCACAGGAGTTTGGCTTTGCCTTTAGCTGTTATGCGCGCGGCTGCTATTGTGTAATAGCCCTATTTTATTAACCAGAATTCTGGTATTTTGCACTTTGCATTTTGCCCCCTACGGAAAAAACTAAGCTACTATAAATAATAGTGAATTTATAGTAGATAGTAATCAATTGATAATAAATACTATTTCAAACATTACAAGAAGAAATCGATATCACTTATTAATTATCAATGATATACTGCAATCTTTTTCGTAAAATACTTAAACAAAAAATTCTCCTGTAGAATTCTCAAACATTTCATTTCAGTGCTTATTGAAAATCGAACATAAAAATTGATATAAAATCGAATATAAAAAATAATAGTGATTCATAATTCATATTCTGCGTTGGATGACAACTTCAATGTAGGTAAATGAATAATAACAAAAATCATAACAGGTGGCCTTTACTTTCTGTTTCCACTTAGTCACCGCAATAAAAATTCAGAGGAACAAAATATAATAATGACTTTAAAGAAATTGATACGGCTTTATACTTTTGACAACCGCAATCCTCGACGTCATTGCGATTATCAACCTCATTACTATTCACAGTGGGCATTTGTGACTGTAACGCGTGATATGCATAATAAGGAGCTCGTCAATTCGAACATAATTTAACGCAGATTTGCTTCGCTGCGAAATGTTTATTATTATATTTCATGTTATAGCGCTATGACACTTTTTTGTTGTTATTTAATTATTTTTTACGACCAGAGAGCTTAAAAATTTAGTAATTGTAAAAAATAATTTTTGTATTTTTTTTTTAAATCATGAATTTTTTGAAATGACACAACAATTTTCCCGAATTCGGCTTATATGGGTTAATCCGGTTATATATGTCTATATCAGACCCGATGCAAGCGTATATAGTCAAAAAAAGCCATACCAAGCTAGATATGGACAAATCAAGTCATATTAGCCCATGAAAAGCCATATCAGACAGAAATGTCCTAAAATAAGTCATATCAGGACATGAAAGGCCATATTAAGCTAAAAATATGCTGATATGGCCTGAAAAGTCCTTACTTGGCCAACTAAGTCCAATTTTTTTATTTTTTTACCATGTTAAAATATGTCAAAAATCATGTATGGGCATATAAGACCATATCTGGCTTCATACTAATATATCAAATTATGTCGAGTCAGATATTTATTGATGTGACTTAATTTGGCCATATTAAAACTGAGTGGCAAATTTTCATATCAGCCCATATCAGGACACATTAAAAATAGCATATGAAGGATTTTTTTTATGAATAAATGAATAATAATTTGAAAAGCAAAAAATAACATAGCTATGATGAGATTATTATAAAATCAATGTGTATGACATGTAATAAAGAACCCTAGGACGTAAATTTAAATATTTACGGCACTTGAATTTTTAACGGTCAGTAATCTCGTTTTCGCTTGTTATCTTCTTGGGCATTGGGTTTACAATCATGTCGATATTTTTTTCACAGTCAATGATGTCGTCAAACGAGTCGTGTATCACGAGCCTTTATATCTTCTGAGAAGCATATTATACATACTTATTCTTGCGTCTAGTTCAAGAAAAAACTAATAGAAGCGGCACTAAAGTTGCGCATGCGTGTAACTCGTGCCTTGGAACCCTGAATGGCTAAAATATACACTCGTGTATATTTTAAAGCTCTGGAAAAACAAGTTACCTGTTTTATTTTATTATCCCCATTTCATTTTACTTCCCCTATCGTCACCTTAATTTACATTTATTTCTTTTTTTTACGGGAAAATCAATGTTTCTTCCCCTTCTATTTCAATTTCAATAAAATCTGGGTAATGCTTTAACTCCAAACGATGTAAATTTCGTAAAATGATTAAGCTAGAATTCGCTTGTATTGATTTTATTACTTCAATTGTTGAATCTTGAGACATCAATTCAATAAATGTGAATTGAAAAACGGCGAATATAAATGAAAGAAGAGAGAAAGAAAAAAAAACATATTTTTTACCGCCGAAGACATCAACCGTTAAATGTATTGAGAGAATATAACTCGCTATAGAGTAAGGAGCAAAGTGTAAACCATTTTAAGAAAGGACGACAGAGAAAAATCGGTATTGGAGACTATTATATAACGGAGGGTTTTCTCCTGGGCCGGTTAGGTGTAATGGGGCTAGCAGTGTACCAGTCTTTTACACCAGACTTGACAACAGTTTCATCACGTTATCTCTAGAGACGACATTCCTACCGGAAATCCCTCTTTACTCAGTTGCTCGAGTCACTCAAGAGTACCTAATTACGACCCGCCACACTCCCGCCTCCATTCATTCCCTTTCTACTTGAGATACTCGGATCTTTCTAGTGTATTGTATGTAATACGCCGTTTAGGGACGCTGTCGCTTACTTTGACTTCTCATAAGTTTAATCCGAAGGCCGAGAGTTTATTGCTAGTAATAAAAAACTCACCTTTGTAATGAGAAAAGTTAGAAAAATATCAAGAGAAAAGAAAAATTCTTCATTTTTGTGTTAAATTTTAGTAATGTCGCTTTAAATAAAATGATTTTTTCAGGCATAATTGTACTGAAAAAATAATTGCGGGGTTTATAAAATTGTAAGGGTTAATTGAAGCGCTTACAGTAAAAAATTTTATGATTGATCTGACATAAATTGATTTAGTTAAACATACTTATGGGAGGAAAGAGAATAAATTGTTAATGTCATTTAAAATTTTTTCCAAATTTTATACAAAGTAGTAAATTAAACTGAAAATAAATGACGGATAAGCTTCTTAGGGTCAAAGAAAAAATGATTTTCGATCTAGAACTTAATGGCTAAAACAAAACTCTCTTTTAGGGAGACGATTCAGCAATAACTCGCCATATGTTGGTGATTTTAACACTCTTTGGTCGAAAAATTATAAATGGAAATGCATGACAATTTCAAGCTAGATATTAGATCATTAAGTCATAATAAGCCAGAAGTGTGCATACATAACGTGATGGCCAATTTCAATATTAGACCAGATTAATGAACTACAGTAGAATCTTGATAACTCGAATCTCGAGAGACATAATAAAAATTCGAATTATCGAGTTCTCATGTATTTCGAGATACAAAGGTTTTTACGCATAAAACTTTGACTTACAAATACGCCTAATTCGATCATCTTGTGACGGAAGTTGAGAGCTGATTACAATAATACTCTGAAAATAAATTTCTTTAAAGATTTACATTACTGAGAATTAATCCCATGAATTTGGAAGAGAAATGTCGAGAGTTTAACATTGTCTTCTTAATATTTAACAAGGTTCGAGTTATCCAGATTCAACTGTATATAAATTATATTTGGACTTAAAATAATGCGATGTCTTTCAAGTCATTAAACATTACAATGGAACAATAAAAAAATATTTGTTTGCATGTTTTAATTTTTTGAATCAAGGTAGCCAGTTTTGTTTAAAATAATTTTGTTTTTAGATCAAGAATATTTTTCCTCTAACTCAAACGGCTTTTTTCCAATTCGTAGATAAAAGGTAGATAAAACGATTGGGCGGTAGATACTTTACACCCCCGAGGGGTGCGAGTGATCGGTACTGAGGATTGGGGTCTATTTTTTCAGAGCACTAAAGATGATAGTAATAAAATAAATGGTAGTATGTAATTATTGTAAATATACTTTGCGAGTGCTTGGTCTCGGGCGTTGCAAGATGAATTATCCTGGGCGAGCCCTTTCCCTTTGTCTTGGACTAATAATGCCGCAAAAGGCAAGATTCTAAGCGAGTGGTGATAATTTATTGTTAACGCCCCGCATCGAAGATGAAAAATAGTTAAGAGCCTGTATTATTGTTTGTGCATCTACCGAGAGTAAGAATGAGTGTGGTGAGGTTGGATGTGCATGCGCAGTCCAGGGCTCCTTCGTAATCTTTAGCTCCGATAAATCGGGGCCAATGTAGGAGCAAGTGAAATCAAATAGAGGAGCTATTTATCAAGGGCCTAGACCGCACCTCGAGAGAACTCGAACACTAACTCCCATCCGGATCCGGCCGCCTCCAAGGTCTGAGCATTTCATTCCAAATACCGTATTATGTTGTTATATATAGAACGCGAACTCCAACCAATCTTCGATAAGAGCTATCGCGATCCATCGCTACAAGATTGAGAAGTTTTAAAATACACTCGCTCTGTTTTCCTTCATTTTTTTTGCTAAAATTTTTAGCGGCTACTCTAGAATAGGATTTTAAGAGAATCGAAATTTTTCGAAATTTAGACAAGGAAGCAAATTTTCTTCAAGAATTACCGTAAAAATATTGAGGTACACGGAAAGAACAAAAAAACATTGCATATCCTGTCGTATTATACTCCGTGTTATCTGTGATGAAAAAAAATTTCAGACTATAGCCAATATACTTCAAAGTATACTAAATTATTTCTGTATTATACTCCGTGTAATCTCTGATTTAATCGACTAATTTTTCTGTTTATGTCGCATAAGATTACACGCAGTATAATCTGAAAAATTATTTCGTGTAAATTGAATTATATTCGGTCGAAATTCGGATTATGCCCACGATGACTCCAGCCTTTTTTTTTTTTCTAGCGACTGCGCACTTAGCATTATCATATCTATTATGTATTGTGTGTGTGTGTGTGTGTGTGTGTGTGTGTGTGTGTGACCCGCTTATAACTGTTGAACGGCTCGACTGAATCGAACAAAACTAGTGGCGTTTCAGAGAGTTTCATCGAATTCAGATTTCCTGAAAATTTGAACTTATTCGGACCGAAAGATTTTGAGAAAAATCAAAAAAACCCAAAAAAATTAAGAAAAATTTTATTGTAAAATGTGGTTTTTTTGGAATAACTTTCAAACAGCTCTTCCGATCAACTCCAAAATCTAATCAGCTCTTAACCTTGAAAAACCACATCGAATGCCGTTTTTAAAATCAAAATCGGTTGATTCGCCCGTGAGTAATCGTTGTCGAAAGAAAACCAAAAAAAGTGTTTTTTCGGAATTACTTCGAAATTCCTAGATCGATCAATTCGAACTTAAAAGTTCTTTATGGAGCCTTAAAAACCGCGTCGATCGCCGCCAAGAACGTGAGACTCGGTGCATTCAGTCAAAAGTTATTGCGATTTGAAAATTCAAAAATAGTATTTTATTAAATCTCTATCAGACTTTTGAGCTCAAAAGCCTAGAAAAGCTATCTCTTTAAGCTTGCAGAGCTCAAAATGACACGAAAATTATATTTTTGAACTCGAAGAGCTCAAAAACGTAATAAGTGCAATTTTGAGCGCTTAAGTATGGAACCATCAGCGGGAAGTTGCAGGGATGGCCTGTAGGGTCAACCGTTTTCATAATTTTTTTTGTTTGCATTTGTCTTTTGGCCATTAATGACCATCAATTGAGTCATTTTCAAATTCATGATCATAATTTTTGTTACTTTTATTAATTTTGGGAAATGTATAAAGTTTAGTTTCTGTTACACCCTAGAAAGCCTACGCGATAAAATTCTCATTAAACCCCAGCTCACTCTTCTACGATCTGAATTTCGACGTATAAGGTTTAAGCAGAGTCTTAAAATTTGAACTAAACTCCAACACAACACTTCTTACCTTGAGGCAATACGAGTTAGGTTGAAACAAAATTTCAAAATTTAAACTAAATCCCAATTCATTACTCCTCACTCTGATACAAGACGAGTTAGGTTTAAAAAAATTTTTAAATCAGAGCGGCATATGCCTACATCAAAGGAATCAGGCTCTACTAGGTTAAACTAGAGTTTTTAAATTTCGACTCGGGAATATATAACTATTAAATTTACAAATAATGTTCAATCATAAATAAACTATTAGTTTCTCGAATTGTAGATTTTAATTTTCTTAATTAGCTTGATTATCAAATTTTATTTTTGTTATTCGTTTGAAACTATGTACTTCTGGTTGGCTCCAGGCATTGAAACTGGCATTTTCAATGCAACATATAAGGAAAATATAATGTGTGACTCGGAATGAAACTCTATTTCAGACCAAGTAATGCCAGTCGGGCAGACAACTTTACTCTGGTCTTAAATCGTCTTGTTTTAACCCTAATCACACAATATATTATTTTCTTTTTTAAAAATTAAATATCGGCTCAAATCGAATTTCACGATAATTGACTTCATATGCAGGTTGTGTCAAAGTGGTGAGTTAAATGGAGCAGAATGTTTTTGTTTATAAGCTTGAAACCAGGATGTTTCGCCCAGGTCCAGTTGGTCACCCCTTTCCTCCTTGAAAAGGGTGCCACTGGGATTTTAGACACGGTGTCCCAGAAATCGGAGAAGCATTGAGGGGAAAGACAGGGTCGTGAGAAGTTCGAAAGGTTTGTAAATAATACTGAGAAAATTATTAATAAAAATAAAATTATTTATTCAATCCAAAATTAACAACTCTTCAAAATTAACTTACAAACTAACTTAATCGTGAGAGCTTCTCACCTACTCAAGCACTCGCCAGATAATCTTACAAAGCTATCATTAAAATTTCTTAACTATTTAGCCGTAGATCATAACGCATCTATATTAAACTACTCAGATATCTGAACCTCGTTAATCTGACGGAATACCAAAAAAAAAATACCAAACAAAGAAAAAAAAATTACAAAGTCAGGGATCGAATTTTTGATTCCAACAAAACAATCGCAA
The DNA here is from genome assembly GCA_000956155.1 of Cotesia vestalis. NCBI lineage: Eukaryota > Metazoa > Arthropoda > Insecta > Hymenoptera > Braconidae > Cotesia > Cotesia vestalis. Next base: position 29,522 of record JZSA01004427.1, on the reverse strand, counting down.
AAAAAAATTACTTGAGAATTTAATTATTGAAAAAATAATAATAATTAACTAGTAATGTTAGAAATAATCAAAAAAAAATTTATAATATCGACAATTAATTAATCTTAACCAAAAATAATTAATTCAAAAATTAATTATTAAATAAAAAATCAATGATAAAATTTATAATCGATAATTAATTGCAAAAAATTTTTATTTGCGGATCTCAACAGATAAGTAATTGATCAAAACAAATTATCGCTCTCACCAAATAATGATAATAAAAATTTAAAAAAATTAGCGATCCTAATTCAAAAATATCATTTGGTCATCACTTACCGCTCGCAGTCCAAAATTTGTCAAGTCCGCGGCGGATAACTGGTAACGGTCGGTAACGGGCTCGTTACCCTACGAGTACGCGGGAAAACCAAAGCTCGAGGTAAGTACGGCTCGTGCTCGTAGATGACGCGTCGGTCGGGCTAGCTGCTTGCTAGGGTGACAACCGGCGATGTTAGCCGAGTGGTCTAAGGCGCAAGGCCTATAGAATACTCGGGACTGGCTCACCGGCCAGGCGTGGGTTCGAATCCCAAGGTGATGTTAGCCGAGTGGTCTAAGGCGCCAGGCCTATAGAGCACTCGGGACTGGCTCACCGGCCAGGCGTGGGTTCGAATCCCAAGCTGGTCTTAGAAATCATCTTGGTTGATATTCGAACCTCGCTGCTTAGATTTAAGATTTTCACAACCCAAAAAGACCCCAACGTACCACTCCCAACAGATAAAGTCGGCGATATGACCACAGCAGTTAAAACTGACTTAACAATAACTAATTGAAAAAAAAAAAAAAAAAAAAAAAAAAAAACAGCGTTATCATCGAACTCGGAACCTCCACTACGGCTCGTTACGATAGCCTAGTCATTAAATTGACGTCATATTCCGGAACACAGTGATAATATTCCACCGATATATTGTTGTTTTAATTTTAATTTCAATTCCTTGGGCTGGTAATCAAGAATAATTGAACGCATTTAACAGTGTGTTAGGCCAGTGAGAGAACCGAACAGAATTTACGGCTGTATTAATGTGCAAATACGTATATATGGATAGATTGATGGGTTACACGGACGAAAATCGCTTGTATGGCTCATCTGTCGGCAAATGGGTATGTTGAAATTGCGATTGGTCGAATTCGAGTTCGAGTGTATTATATTGTATCGATGCGACTGGTGCTATAGTTCACCTGTTTGCTACGATACCGTGAGAATTTAACTCGGTTGACATTTACATTTATTTTCGCATCGCTGATTTTTACATTGCCCAGATTCGGGTTCTATTTGCTTTGTTATGATTTTTTATTTATTTAGGTTATTTCATCGTTTGGATAAATATTGTTATTGAAATTATGGATAACTGTTTCCTTGTATTTACATTTCTCTTTATGGAAATCTATTTTGAAATTATTTAAATTGCTAACAAATATTTATCGCTTTATTTTTAACAGAAGAGTAGCAGCGTATTTTACATAAAAAAATTAATCTACTGGAGAATTTTATAAATCCTTCATTAATTTGTTTTTATTATCAAAATTATTATTCAAAAACTTTTTTATAAAAAATTAAGCCACTTAAAGTTATGTTTTGAAACAGAAAATTTTTATTCTCTTTTCAAGAACATATGTGAGATTTGCGTTTAGTTTTATCAATTTAAATTATCGAACCAGTTTTGGTTCAATATGTGATAATTAATATTAAAATGTCAGAAAAAATGAAAAGGTATTTTTCTATCTTTATATGTAGCCTGATAGGCCATATTGTAGTTATTTTAGGGCATATATGGCCACATACAAAAATTTTCATGGCAGACAAACAATATTTTAATACATTTTATTACAAGTTAATATTTTTCATTAAAAAATCACACTCATTTTACAAAAAATTTTCATTAAAAACTTTAATATTTAATTAAAATATTTATTACTAAATTTTTTGCATACTTCCATACTTGATTTTTCTCCACGAATTAATTACAAATATTAGCTAATAAACAATGCTTTTAAATTAAAAACCTTTCAATATACGCTACAAAGTTATAAACCCAAAAACAATTTTATTTGGGCAACAAACGACGCATTTATATTACCTTGTAAAAAATTTTTTCCACTAAATCACATACACAAGCCCGGAGCAAAAGAGAAAACATGAACACGAAGCTTTGTGTTCAACAGAATCATTGAATTAAATAAAACCTATCCTATAGATTTTCGATAAGCCTTATTTAATTTTTATCAAGAACGCTAACAATTTTTTCTACTCGTGAAAATATTCTAATGGAGTAATTACGAAAATTGATTATTATTTCGGCGGCATATTTGACACTACCTTTCTTCAATAAAAATAAAAATATGAATTTATATTGGAATATTAATATAAAAAAATCTAAAGACAGCGTCGATACTCTCGGCTATTAATTTAATCTCTATGCTTGAGTTATATTAGTTGCGTAATAGGTTCTTAACTACGCCTTACACACACACGAAGCTTCAGAATTAAATTCACATATTATTTAATAACCTCGGTGTGTAATTGAATTAACGGAATAAATTTAATCAATTATTGATTTTTATTTTAAAGTAAATAAATAAATTTGTTGAATCATCGACGAGGGTAAGAAATTTCTCGGGGCAAAGAGTTGTTAAGCTGTCGGCACTAGCTCTATTCTACCGTCTATCGGTATGGCAGAAGCCGGTACCTGTTAATTGCATATTATCTCAAGCTTATCTTGGACAGGGCCATCAGCAACAGCGTCAGCACTAAGGAAAATAATATAACTGGAGGAATAAGAAAAACCCCGGGGGTTATGCATAAATGGATGCGCCGGGGAATAAGTAACTTGTCTGTTGAGAAAAGTTGTCTCTGGAAAACAGAAGCTCTGGGCTAACTCGTTTTACTTATAAATTATAAATTATTGTTACTTTGTTACTTTAAAGTGTTTGTTTTATTGTTTAAGTTTATTTGCTGCAACAAATAAACCAAGGTTTAGTTTCTTATCAACAAAAGTTATTAATCACTCAAGAGTCGACGAGCAGGCGATTAACTCAAATCAATTTATCCCAAGTTTCATTAGTTTCTTCATTTGTTTCTTTCTTTCTTTCCTTGAATTTACAATCCCGATTACTTGAGAGTTTTTTATGGAGAGACTATTACTGATGAGAATTTATAAGCTTTAGTAAAATGGAATTAGTTAAGAAAGGCAGATATGTAACACTTTAATTTAATGCAATTTATCGACATAAATTTAGTGACAAATACATGAGAAAAATTACCGGACTGTTTTATAGTCGAGGACGCTTCTTGATTAGTTATTATAACAGCTATATTTTTTAAAGGTAATTTCAGTAAAATTTACCGTACTCAATCGTCGAATAAAAAATTTTTTGTTGGAATAGCAACGATACTGGCATCCACCCACACAGTGACAGCCACAGGTCATACTGTACATAGCATTGTGGAAGGGGTTTATGACCCTATCGGACCCAAGCTAGAGGACCACTGCTAATACAGTCAGTCCCAAGGATCCCTCCCTAGTAATAACATTGTGACCCTTAATTTACATTACTTATTCTCAATCATTTTATATTATTCATACTATTGTAATCAACAGTTAATAAACTCTCACCCATTATTAAACCTTATCGCTGTGTCTTCCATTATAAAGCCAATATTTTTAATGCAGCTTATCGTACAGAATTATTATGGAACTCATTATTATTGATGAAAAATTATTATTAAAAATTTTGTAGGTTTTTAGTAGATTTTATAGAAATCTAACTATTGCATCGGTCCTCATGACGAAACTTTCGAAAAATTTTGCTATAATTCAACTCAGCTCGTCAAGCGGATTCAGAAAATGCATATGGTCCAAAATTTTACTTTTGCATTCGTTTTATAGTAGACAATTAGCTTATTAATAACTTGAAAGTTATTATTTTAGTCATTATGAATATACACGGATCAAAATTGTAACGGCTATTGATAACTTCAGACATACAATATTTATTCAGGCGTTTTAATGATGTACCTTATGTACGTAAGCATATTTTTTTGTATACGATCCTATTAGTTTTTTTTTTTATTCATTATAAAGTCTACTTCCATTTCGGCTGCCGAATGGTCTTTTATATTTTAGAAAAATTAATTTTAATATTTGAAACAAAAATTATGTGAATTACAGACATCAATAAGTTTCATTTTTACTAAAAAAAAAAAAACACTTAACGGGAACAATTTTTTAATAAAAATAACAAAAAAATTAAAAATCCAAGAGTACACGACTTGTAATGCTGATTCAATTATAAAATAATAATGAAACAATATTAAGCACTCTCTGATACTTCGCATTATGAGTCGTGCAATAGTGTATATTTATTTTCCATGGAAGTTACATTTTTTCACACCCTAATATTTATATTTCACTAACTTTTAAGCTGAAATAATAGAAAATGATGACTATCACGGAATTTTAATTTCATACAACACTGCTGATAAAAAAATTACAATCTGACTATTAATTTTGATTTGGATAATAAAATAAGATAATTAATGAATGAATAACGATAAGTAGCTGATGGGGTTCTCGGAAAGTAAACGATTTAGCACTTAACGCCTACACATCGGGGAGGCGTTTATTATGATCAGACATTGGGAAATAACGACACTGAAAGCTGGTAGTGACAACAATGTTGTTTCGTAGTAATAGTAATAGTAATAGAATGAGCGAAAGCATGCAAGCCCTCACAACTAAACACAAAATCATCCGTACGTGTAACGGAGAATCAAAGACAGGGGATCGTTTTACGAATAATGGTCTGTCCAGTATTGTTCACCGTTCGACCGCAAATATACGACACTATTGTCAGCGAGTTAGATGTTTTGTAACCAATGGCGCAGTACAGTATCCAGTAGTAGTACGGCTACTACAAAATATCATAAAGCCCTCCCTTCTATTCTGCTGAAGTACTGCAGCCTGAAAGCTATTTCCGGACAATAGTTTGCCTCACACCATTCAATAATTCTTCCAATAATACCTTACGTATATAGTATTTTTTATTTTGTTAATATTAAAAAAATTCGTAAGTCTGATCGATAGTTTTTCGACTGTGAGGTAAAAGTACACGAAAAAAAAAAAAAAAATATTTGATTTAAGAGAGCGTTTTTTTGATCTGTTGCGTCTCTTTCAAGAATTTTATATTATTTTTTTATGAAAAAATTTCTTTATTCAAAATCTAAAAAAAAAAATTTGAAAATTATATTAAAGATTGTGAGCGAATCATAAGAAATACAAGAAAATTTATGAGAATTATTTTAATAGAGAGTTAAATTTTCTACAAAAAATATTTTATCATTTTTCCGTATCTTCAATATTTGGCTTGTAATTTCAATTTCAATTTATAAAAATCATCTTTGCAGAATTAAAATTAAAATTTTAAGTACACTACAAGAGATACAAATAAATTTATTAAAACCTTTTTTTTAGAAGATCAAATTCTATACTTAAAAAGAATCCTATATAAATTTTTCGTATCTCATATATTTTAGTCATAATTGATTCTTGAAGTACTTGGAATTTCTTTTTTTGAAATTTTATTAATTCAAACTGAGCACATTAAAATTTTAAATTTGGTAAAAAAATACTTTTTTTAATCATGTAGTTTTTACTCAGCGTTGATTGGGCCGACATAATACATACAATAGAAAAAATATTGAAACTATCAATTCTCTATTTCAAAAGGTCAATCGAAAAGGTCAGATTAATAAATTACAAAGATAAGTTTTATTGTTTTTTAAAATAATTTGAAATTATGGAGGCGTGACTGACATGACTGTGATTGATTAATCGATTTATCCTAATGGGCTCTTCACTATCTACACGATTACGCTTTCCCCGTTTCGTTAAGTTAAATTAATATTAAATGAAAATGATAAAACCAATACTGTAATCAAAGTTGTGATTATTATTATTATTATTTTTATTATTATCGTTATTTATTATTTATAGGGGCGTTGAATTAAAAAAAATAATTTCATTAAATCGTGACTACAAAACCTCATTTATTATTAACAAATGAACACTTTTGTACCGGACATTATCGTTAGATAATCACTAATTACATACACCATCGGTAATAAATTATCCGGTGCCTCAGCTGACTGATTTACGACCGTGTATTAGATCGAATCTATAATACATTAGTAGAAACATTTGTTACTGAAAATGGTTGGCTAACGGTTCGTGAAACGGAGTAAGTATGTCTGTCATTGTTTTTTTTTTTTTTTTTTTTTTTTTTTTTTCAAATTTTATTTCACTTATTCGTTCAAGTATATTTTGAATAAATGAAGTATTTGATAATGATGATTGATAAATAACAATGACATAATATAAATACTATCGGCTATAACTCGAGTAACTTTATCGAAGAGATCAGACGGAAAAAGCGGAGAAAATTTGATTTGAGGGAACGTGACACACCAGCCCGCAGATCCGTGACAGAATTTCAATTTTCACATTTTTCCTGTCTAGACAACGGAACACACATCACTCGAGCTTTTGAACTCCCCTACCCTTGTTCACTCAATTCAGCTTTATCCTCTGTACTCTGAAACCGAGCTGAGTTTCTCGTGTAGTGGTACCACATGCCAATTTAATCGTCGCGACTCTGCGGCTTCCTAAACTACCAACTGATGCCTGAAAAGTTTTACTCTATGAATATTCATGGCCATACTTTTATGATTTTGTAGTTAAAAAGTGTCGTCTGCTGTCAGGATAGAGGGTAGGTCCTTTCGAGAAAGTTGTACAGAAATATAAAAATTCAAAAGTTGATCAAAAAACCTTTTTTTAGTGGAAATATATTCTATAATCTTTGAGTATAAATAAAAAAATACTCTTATAAAGCTAAATTGAAAATTTTAATGGGTTTAGATTTGGCTTTTTATGGTCGGATGAATTCGTATGAAATTTTTGTTCTGATGTATCTATATATGGCTTTCTCTGAAAAAATTTACTGATAATAGAAAATCGAACGCGCTTCTGTCAAAAAGTTTATTATCGACAATTAATCAATATTTTCACAAATTTTACCGTTGCTATGGGAACCGTTGCCATGATAGCCGTTGCCAAAGTGGTCACCACAACAATGAAAACGTCATATCAATTTTTTAATAAAGGATGGCCATACGGTTTGATGCGCAGATATATAATTTTTACATGACCACATGTGTCCTCCTATACAAATTGGACATCTATGACCGTTGTAGCATTGATATATGGCCTGATATGTATATATATAATTTTTACATGTTCTTAAATGCGCATATATGATTTTTTGACATAACCACAAATGTTCTGATACGGAAATTAGCCAAGTCAGGCTTGATATATCCTGATATGGCCATTTATGGTCCTGGCTAATATATGCATATGTAATTTTTTTACATGCTCACATATGACCAGATTTATCTTGATCTAAATAATTTTCATACTTGGACGCGTCATAAAAGGGTATGTCAGGACATATATGACCGTATTTAGCCATATCAGTATATATCAAATCTAAAATGGCTAATTTCCATGTCAGGCAATGTATAGCCAAATCATAATTGGGAATTTTTGCAGACTAATATGAAATTTGACCATATATGGCTTGATAAGTCCTGACATTACTTAACTTATCCATATGAGCCCTGATATTGTCATATATTTCTATGTATAATTTTTTATACATTTTAATATGGCCTTCATATTAAAAATGGCCTTATCAAGTATATTGCTCTTGCCTACCCGCGTAATGAAATTAATTCCGATATTATCATCCATCATATCAGGAGTAGAGATCCTGTCGAGTAAGATCTTAATGAACCAGAACTTGATCAAGTATGGGCCTCACAGCTTGTTAGTGCTATTAGGTTATCCATACAAGCAAACAACTCGAACAAACATCCCATAAGGTAAAATAAGCGTTTGAGTTATTGGAAATTATCGAGCTCTTCTTTTTTCCTGTGAATATGTGAGTATGTGTGTTTATTTATTATTAAATTAGACCTTTAATGATTTTTATGTGTACATTCAATTACAAATGTATTACCAATTACGTTAATTGGAGTATTAATGTCCTCGATCGGGAACATTCGCCAATTTATAATGTGGGTTTTTAGTCTTATTAAGGCAATTAATTATGCATGCTGTTATCGATTATGATATTACGATAATGCTTTATTAAAACATATTAACTATGCTAATTCGTTATTTTACTACCGAAGCTATTATTCAATTATTATTTATCTTACAATCACGGTATTACAATTATTTATTTTTGTACACCGGTTTGTTATTCACAGCTCTTATTATATATTTAAAACGGGAACTATTTTGATAAACTTTCGCCGGAAATGTTCAATAAATTTCCACCTGATGGCAATTTATTCGCTCTAGAATTTACTATCTGTTATTTTACTCATTAATTGTCACGTTGATATACCCTGACGTCACTAAATAGTTTTGTGTTTTATTAAGCTCTGTAAATACCAGAATAGAGTTATTCAAAAGTTTACATTCCATAATTTACTGAGATATTTCCTGAGAATTTCCTTATTTACTTTATAAATCAATAATAGAATATATTTCCAAAGAAAAGATTTTCTGATATGGCCGTATGCGACCAAATTAGGCCAGATATGGCCATATCAGAAAATTTTTTTACGAATAGAACTATTAGGTATTTTCTGTCAGTCTTTTTTGGTCATAAAAGCTCTTATTTTGAGTTTTGCAGAGCCAAAAGGACGTATAAAAAATTTGAAGAAGTTTATAATGTACAAATATGTGGGAAAAATAAAATGAAAAATTTTTTTTTTAAAAAGGGAGTTTCTAGCTATAAAAGTAGAAAATTTCGAAAAATTATTGAATTTAGTTGAACTTTCATAAATTAATTTTTTTTTTTTCAACGTTCTAGTGTCTCAAGAACCTTTTTGTTTTTTAATTTTCAATTTAATTTTCACAGCCAGAAATTCAAAACAAAAATTGTGTGATATTGCCACGTACGACCGGATCGGTAATTGTTTTCATCGATAAAACCATCAATTACATCCTATCAACTCTTTTGTTCATGAAAGCATTTACCAAAACCAAACGAAATGCCAATAATAAATATATGAACCGGAGTTACTGCTAAATAGGAATGTTCTTCAATGATTGATTCTCCGAGTCAGCCAACTAACATTTATCCGAGTGTTCTCGTTTCCATCGGACATCTTCGTGCTCTGGAACGCGTCCAAACCGCTATAGCTCTGGTGTTCCTAATGCCCATACTAGTAATACTAATACTAACACTAACACTGAAGACAGCTTCATAGAGGACGGGGAATTCTAGTCCCGACATTGTTGAGACATGCTGATGCCCCAGCCGTAGTCGCATTGTCCAGGGAGAGTTACGATAAAGATAGTGTACCGAGATGGAATGGGCTGATGGGTGAAATTGAACTATGCAGAGCATTCCATTCTGTAAACGGTTCCATTCTGCAACTCCAGTTTCTGCTTCTGGTTCGAGCAGTCCAACACCCACCAAACTGGGATGATACAATGTAGCAATCTAAGTACCAGCACCAGCACCAGCACAACTAGTCGCTGTAATTATCGTATGTGAACGGATAATGGACGTCTCAAGTCACGCGTGTGTGCACAATCGGTTGACGAAGCAGTAGTCCAGTGTCCAGTGTAGTGTAGGTCAGTGTACCGGTTTGATGTACGAGGTTGTCGGTACCAGCCGGGACCACCCGTATACGTCTGGTTACATTTATCATCGGCAAAGCGCGTAATTTCCCCTTTGACGCGCCAGCTATTTCTGTCTCTGATGCTTTTCTTGCCTACACCCTGCCCTTCAAGGACCCACAGACACTACCAGGGTTGATGAATGCTCAACGAAATCCATAAATAAGAATTTTTATTTGCTGTGCGTTGCTAACGCAAACGGAATTAATTGATGCATGCAGAGGATGTTCACATTAAACCAATCGAAATTAATGTCCCCAGAGGAACATCAAGATGCTACTTCCTCCGAGCTGTCTACTGGGTTTTCATGTCTTCCTCACTTTTCATGTCGTCTCGCTCTTCTTAGCGGTGGGTCCGAGTCGACGACTCCTTGATTGCCACTCGGTTTACTTGCTAATCTCTTTAAAAAACATTAGTCTTCAGTTGCTAGTTTGAGCCTCAGAGATTCTGCATGTGTAACGCCAGTTACAGTCAAACCTAGTTGGAATTTTTGATTTCATGGTACTTGGCTTGGATCATTGATCCATTATACTATGTTACTATCCAGTCTGGATACAGTTATTGGGCATTATCTTGACGACTGCTTTGATGAATATGTGTTGGTTCGGCTAGACCAAATATTTTGGAGAAAATATTCAGTATAATACCTAGATGATTTGATTTTTCTGGGAACAACCGAGAATTCATAGATTACCTCCAGAATGCACGGAAGAAAATAGCTTCCGAATAATTTATAAGGCAGAGAAAGGATAGTACATTTCTGAGGAAGAATAAATTAGAGGAAGTGAAATGGGACATAAATTTTTTTACCCAGGTAGTAAAAATGCAGGTTTCAATTACCTGAAAATGGAATGGGAAGAACAGAGGAGGTAATTCAACCGGTGTTAGGTTGCTCTGTTTTGCTGGTTAAAAAAATGTCACGTTGTAACTGGTGTTGAGAGCGATAAATACCGGTCCGGTAAGTCCTCGAATACTCGGCGCTAAAAAATTCCATGATGGAATATGCATATTTCTGATGAAAAATGTCGCTTCATGTTTTGATCCGAAGGTAGAGCGAAATGAAAAATCAAAATACAAAATAAAAAAAAAAAGGGAATAAGTGAAGTACATAAATATGAAATAAAATTGTATTATCAAAAAAATGAATTTTTTATATTGACTAAAAAACAACATTTTATGTCGACTGACATTTTCAGATTTTTTTTTTGTTTTTTTCTAGACGACGACTTAGTTTGCTCGAGACTTGGGACGATTTGCTTTTGTAGAGAGTAAAAGAAGTATAAGGATAAAAATAAAAAGACGAGGTAAGGCATTGTTCGATAACGATTGCCAGTGGCTAAAGCTCACTAGAAAAATGCTGAGACTCTCATGGAATCGAAAATCGTTCCCAAATGTCTCTTTTCACAAGACGAGCTGAATATCTCTCGCTCAAAAAGTAAGGAAGGAAAGATTTAATTTAATGGAGAATAGCGATAACAATCAACTCACGTTATAAGAAAAAAATCATATTCAACATCTCAACTGAGCTTCCTTTTGTGTTTTTAAATAATACCATGCTTTAATAATTCCTTACATTTTACTTCATTCCATTTCATTTCATAGCTAATCGACTCGGAAAACTTCAGATGAGTTGATCAAACAATCATCAAGAACTAATCATATATCAAGAAGAAATCTAACATTATCGATCATCAATTCACTGGATTGGAACCTAAAAACTCTTCCTCATAATCCTGGAGCAATAATCTTAATTAGAATCTTATCAGGCAAAAGGTATCATCGCAAGGTCAAAGCAGGGAAATGTCTTCCCTACCTTCCTACTTTCTGCTCTGGACTTCTAGTTAAACAGTATAATTAGGTCCATTAAGTACGCAGCATGTACTGTCTCAAGCACGAAACCGCGAAGTGAAAATAAGAGCAGTTAAGCGAGTAGTAAGCCAGAGAAGGGCAAAGCTCTCTTATTGCTCAAGCAACAACATGACATGTGGTCATCCTAGCACTATCTTAGACCTACAATTTCCTAGATGGCTTATCGTATCGGTTACTATCTTCGCACGCAAGAGAATTTACAAGGCTAGCAGAATACTGAACTGCCCTGAGAATCATTAAAACAAAGTAACCACTAAATTTTAATATTTATCATTTGGAAACCAAAGTGCTCGGGTTATTTCTGTCCCGGAAGTCTTTCTTCTTCCGTGTTCATTTATTCTTTATTTAGTAGCATCACCACCAGTGTTAACAAGAGTATCGTAATCAGGATATTAGTATCGGTGCAGTTAGTATCGCGGGCAATAAAGCATGCCCAGATGATAGCCCGCAGTGTGATAAAGATATAGTTATATTTATAATGCTGGAGAACTTGGCCCTTCTCTCGAATCAGATAACAAGGGGCATCGATGCGTGACACATTAACGGGGAGTTGGCGTCAAAGGGAGCTCGGTATCCCCAGGAGGGTGATACTTTGAAGAAGCCGCGATATAAAACGAAATGGCACGCCTGCATCACACTCGCTCGATGTGGGAGGCAAACACGTGTCCTCAGGATCATTAGTGGCCCTGATGGTTGTTACTCGCTGTCTTCTAACGACCCTGTTATTTTATACGACCGGCAGGGAAAGCTGAGGTTTATAGCCACGGCTAATGGACTCTGGTTCAAGTGAGCTGAATTTGAAAATTGATATTAGACCACAGGACTGAAAAATTTTTTATGATTAAGGAGAATTTGGCTCTATATCTTGGAAAACGCTACAAAAATAATGACTAAAGCAAAAAAAATTTTTGGTGGCACATTGTAAAACATATCTTGATAACAAATGAATATGTTATCATGCATAGGGATAAAGAATTACATGTTATGATAACAAGTCTGAGTTATAATGTGTAATTTATATGTTGTGACAACAAAATAGTTTTGTTCAACATAGACCAGTTAGTGGGTATAACAAATATTTTCTTTCGAAATATCCAAATTATTTTCTTCAAATAATTAATAATTTTGGGAGCAAAATTTTCAAAAAAACATTTTTCTAAGATAGTAACTAGATTTTCGAGCTCGAAGTCGTATTTTGAGCTTGAAGAGGTATAAACTTTTCAATAAAAAGTTTTTGAGCTTTTTGAACTCGAATATTACGAAATGATCCAGGGATAGCCTGCAGAGTGAACCATACCCAGAATTTTTTAATCTTTACAATAATATGAAAGTTATAAATTACAACTTGAATGACAATTTTTGGAAAGAAGCTTCTCGGAGTTTTAAAACTATTTTTTGGCAACAAAATGAACAGAATAACGGTAAAAAAAATCATTTTTATGCGTACAGAAGTCATTGAATATTGCATTCTATAAACTAAAGTCTCAATCGAATGATCAATGATTTATGCTAAAGATTCTCAATCGTCGATTGGGGCTTAGTGTAAATTGTAGAAGATAATCCTCAATGATTGATGATGATTTCGGATACTTTGGCTAAATGTTTTAGTACAGAATTGCTCCCTATAAGCCATCAAGCATTGAATCCAACGGTTGGATGTCTAAATCATGAAAATCATTAGCAATGAGATGATCCATGATTTCGTGCTTTGAATGGTTAATGATCAACTGGAGCTTACTGTGGACTACAGAAGATTGTTTTTCATCTGGAAGCAGACTCCAATTAATTCACTTGACGGTCAATTGTGTCGTGTCGTGTCAGGAATATGTAGGGAGCTCGAGTTGTTGGATGTTGAGAAAGAAGTGGGTGGATTAGTGAGCAAGTAAAATAATTGGTAATCCGAGACTTAAGTACTATACTTCTACTTCTACTACTACGATTACTGTAACCAACATCAACAGGCGCAACCTCCACGGGAATTAAGTTCCAGACGACACGAGATGTTGGCGATGTCGGAAGTCTGCGAAAATAAGACAACGACTCTCTCTTTGCCCAACGTGTTTAGTGTCTAGTCCTTATTGTAGGCCTGAGACAATGCTGAAACCGTTGGACTGTGGGTGTTGCTAGATTTTTATTACCATCACAATGGAGCAAATTCAATAACAAAATACATTTATTGTTATTTTTTAGTTGTTTTTCTGGCTGATCTGTTTTTTGTGTTTTTTAATCTGGGAGTTGAGATCTGTTGTACCGTTGATTTAAAATATTTAATAGGCTTTGCTGTTGAATAATAGAAACCCGCGGGCTTTGTGGACTAATGAATCATCAACGCGCACTGATAGTGTCGGATAAAGCGTAAAGCGTATAAAGCGTCGGTAAATTGACGTGAGAATGGGATAATTTTGAATCGCGCCGAGCAGTGAGCCGTCAGTTGATAGATCAATGGGAGCTGATACGGGAGAAAGAAGGGGCAGGGGGTAGGTGGTGCAAATAGCACCGATAGAGTTAAAGTATATTCACTGTTCTATTACCGATGCATACTAACCGATTCGATTTGCCGTTCCTATAAAACTCTGTTTTAAAATCCTTTATCGGAGCAGTTTAAGCTCTCCCAATTTAGTTTTACGGCTCGATAACGAACCAATCTACCTTTCTCCTCTTCCTATTCCTGAAAGATTATTCTTACTATTTTACTATGCCAGGCATTTATTACTGTGGGGCCGTCCGAGGACAAAGAAATTGAAAGTTCCATCAATGATTGCTTTTTATCTCGAATCTTCCTGAGCTGGAGGTCTTCTTCAAATCCCAACTAAATTTTAAATGCCTTTTTACATCAATATATTTTCGTTTGATATGTCACTTCTCAATTTTAATTAATGAATATTTATTCACGGGTTAATAAAAAATAAATTCTTCAAACGGAATCATCGAAGATTTTTAAGAAAAAAAAATTGAAAGTTTCAACCAATTTTTTCGCGAACCTTACTCGCTTCAGCAGTTGCTACTGAACGTCAGTAATGACAAACACTTAGCATTAAAAATTACAACGCAAAATACTGTAATAACTATAGACTTTAAAAGAAAGTGGTTTTGAAACGGAAGCCGTCTTGAACGGATATGCAACAATTTCCGTCTGGTGGTGTCTCCTTGGGGAAGAGAACAATTGGCATTATATTCTGTAATTGCGAGGTTTGCCTGTAAAGTTAAAAGTAAATGACTAGTAAGTTTAACGATCGCCGTCACCGGTAATAGTTTGGATAATAAATGCACGGTGGCCGAGCGATACATCTTTAGCGATTAAGTGAATCGAGTTAATTTTAAATATTTGCATCGTCCTCTACAATATTTAGCGTTATATACTTATTTTCTCCTCGACAGCACCCATAATCACCAGTAATCACTCTTAATGCTCAATATTCCGAGGGATATTGTTCCCAATTAGCTTTTTTCACTACCGATTATCTATTGGCAGAAAAAAAGATGTCCAGTTTCGTTTTTTGATGTTTTTTCAAGTAAAATCTTCAGCAAAGTTCCCGATCACAAAGACACGGAATTAAGAGACTTTTGCTGTAGCATAATGAGCAAACACACACGCGGTTATTTGCCAGTCACACGTAAGAGAGAAAAATGGTCGAGTGAGTTGGGAAGAGGTTGTGCAGTGTAGTGAATCTAGAGGAAAATAAAGGCAAAAAGAAAAAGGAATAATGCATCGTCGCCTCTGGCTACCGAGGGATATACTGTTAGTGGGCGCAAAAAGCTGAAAAGCTACTAGACGCTGCATTGCCATCACACGGTCGCGTCTGATCGCTCGCCCGGCAAAAAATCCGAGTATTAAATCAACAAGATGATATTTAATGCCTAGAATTCTATCGGGTATTAAACTAATTGCTACATTGATCCTTATCGGTATAACTGTAACAATTGATTTCTTGTGATCTAACAGCCTGAATCAGTTATCATTATCAATTATTAGATTATTTATTTCTCAAGGAAATCTGGTGATGGAAGGGAGTAACGGTAAATATTTAAGCAATAGTGCTTTTAAATTTATGAGGCGAGAAAATGGCTGGGATAATTTTCAGATCATAGCTTTCTAATACGTGAGAAGGTAATTATTTCTACAACAAAATTAAAATCAATGCACTGGAAAGAAATATTTTTTAGGACAATATAGGGCAAGTTGTGATAACTAATTATTCTGCTGGCATTGGGATAACAAACCATATGCTATAAAATTAGTAACTATAACAGAAGACCGATAATAATTCTAAGAATTTAATTATTTCCGTGTAATTAAAGGGTGCATTTTCAAACATCAATTGTTCGACGAGTGATTGAATTTTGATGAGGTGGTTTGCAAATAATTTACAAGAACAATTGCAGCAAGTTCACTAATTTTAACTAAGTACAACCCTTCGAAAGTTATTAATTGAATTTGAAACGGATGAATGGGTTTTGTTAACTGAATTATAATAAATAATTAGTTAAGTTTTCGGTACAATGACAATAACAACTTCTCAAAAATTCTGAAAATTTTTTTAAATTCAGAGGTTGCTTGGACGTTTGTCGAAAGTCGGTAAATCCAATTTAATAGTTTTGTACACAGGTAATAGTTGATCGCTTATGATTTATGTATCGTGTTTTGTTCTGATTTATTGATCCTTACCGAGTTAGTTTGCAGTAACAGCAGCAGGTGACCCGAGTCTCTCGGGATAGGGAGTAACCGAATTCGCAGCACGTATTGCCCCAAAAATAAACTTTAGATAAAAAGGATTTGTAAAGCGTAAAAATGGATAAGATAGTTACCTTTATGGGAAATAACACTACACCTCAGAGAGAGAGAAAAAAAGGAAGCAATGCTCGGAAGTTTTCTGAGTGAATGAAATGGTTAAAATGCAGCAGTGTGTATTGAATACATGAATTTTCTCCTCAGAAATTCAGATGCGTGGAATTTAATACTTAGCACATAATATAATATAATATGAGCGAAGTGAAGCCTTGAGTGCTGAAGAGGCTTTTGAATTTTTTTAGAGCGTTACTGAGTTTCTGGTATGTAAGAGATCGATTGGGCACATCAAAGGTGAAAATATTTCAACCAAGATACCGGAAGGAGTTCGTACTAGATAAGATAAAATTCCTCTCTGTGGCTTCGAACGAACAAACTTTAAGCTTATGTCGTATGAATTATGAGACACCTAAAAAATTAAACTCTTTTCTACCTTTTTCGTCACTGCTGGAATAGAAAAACTCTCCGACCAATTGCATTATACAAAAAAAATTTTGTTGGGAGAACATAACATCTGTAACAGTAACAAACGGATTTGTTAGCTTAGAGATAACGAATCCTATGTTATGACAGCAAAGTCTAGGTACAGTAATTAATTTATATGTTATAGCAATGAAACAGCTAAATTATTTCCTTCAAGTAATTCAATTTTGCTCGCAAAATTAAAAAAAAAATTTTTTTTTCAAGACAGTAATTAGATTTTTAAGCTTCAAGAGTTACAAACTTTACAATAGAAAAATTTTTGAGTGTTTTGAATTTGAATATAACAGGAAGTTCCAGGGATAGCTTGCAGTGTGAACCATACTCAGAATTTTTTAATTGTTACAGTATTAAAAAAATTGTAAATTATAATTTTAATCACAATTTTGGAGAAAAAATTTTCAGAATTTTACAACTATTTTTGGCAACAAAATCATTTTTCCAACTATCTGTCTTTTGTAATTTTCACAAAACCGTTTTAATGCGTCTGTACATTTTTACATGAAAATTTTTTTTAAAAATGTACAAAAATTTGTTTTTCATTTCAGGCCGAATACAAAAGTTGGTCACATCAAAAAATTTTCTACGGAAAGTAATAGATTTTTAAATCGTTAAAAATTGTAACCTCTGAAGTCAATCAAGAATCTTAGCGTTAATCTCATAAACTAGCAGACACTGAAAAAAGGCAAACCAGGTCGTTAAGTCAACATACTCAATATAATACACTAGTTCTTTATGTAGCGTACGAGTCTAGACCAATTACCTACATACTTAGACGCTTACAGTTAAAGCTTATCCCGGTTTTCAGTTCCTTTGCCAGTAAAAACGCGTTGTGTCAAACGCCGTCGTGTCAAGCAAAGCGATCGCAAGAAGATCCGGTATCTTTCGAGGAATGCAAAAAGTCCCCCCTCGAAATTTCGACATTTAATCGCCAGAAATTTAGTACCCGCGAACAAGTTATCATTACTCGGCTTAAATCATCCAGACTGTAGGTAGTCAAATACCTCATCCGTGAGGTAAATAATGCCCCATAAATCTTGGGATTCATGACAGCCTGAGAGGTAAAGCAGAGGTGACGATACCCAACTTTAGTACCGCTAAAATTACTCCGTATAATTGCTCAGTCAAGACTTGGTCCTCGAGAGCGGGAGCAGTTATATTAAACACTACATTACTCAGAGCAAGAGCAAGAGCATTGAACAGAAACAGCATCAGCATCACCACCAGACCGACTACTGGGTACAATTATCGCTGCAGACTCTCTCGGTTGGGGTACACGTTTGCTCGAGATGTTGTTATTGCTGGTGGGTCATTACGCTAACATTTCCACGGGTTTGTTGAGTTGCTCAAAAAAATGTAACGAGAAATGGACTATGCGGAACTGAAGCTAGGTATATGCTGTTTTTTGGCTGCTGACTAGATTCGAGATTTTTGTTGATTTGATTGTTTTAAGTAGAACTAACAGGAATCAGAGGGTTAAGTACTGCTCAAAAATACAGCAGTGCTGCGAGTTTACTGAGAAAAAATTACACATTAACTTCTTGAGTTTGAAGAAACTGGTGAGTTTTTTGATGTTACACTAAAAATAGATTTGTTTTTGAACAAAATTTGCTAGACTAACTAACTAGTTAATGTTATTGTAAAAATATATTTTTTGTTAAACGAAAAACAAATATCTGTTATCTCTTTGAAAGAACTGAGTTGGTTCAACGAACCGATTTGTTAATTCAGCTACAATGTTTTGTTGAATTAACTAAAGGGTTCTGCTACAATAACAAAACTGCTGTGTTGATAAAACAAATAAATTAAATTAGCTATTGTCACCTGTGTTTCGTTACTTTGACATTTGATTTGCTATTCCTATGCCAACACAATAATTTGTCACCATAACTTGTCTTGTGTTGTCTTAACTGTATTTTTTCAGAGTTACTACAGTACTTTTGATACCGATTTTGCAGCAATAATTTTCTAAGTCTAAGACTACTGTTTCATTTTGAAGGAAAAAGGAAATTTATTTGTTTTTGAATTATATGGTTCGTTGCAAATTTGATTAACTCAATTTAATAATTAAATAGAAGCTAATAACAATATCTAACAGTTATTTAGAAAGTTGATTGAACATAGAGAAGTATAAGTGCGAGACGTGTTAATTATCGTCGATGAAAATTTATAAAGAGCTGGTGAGGGTGTAGTTAAACCAAGCTGAATCTGAAATGCACAAATATGAGTTGAGAGCGAGAGCAAGATCGAATGAGTAGTGTAGAATCTAATGAGTAAGGTACACCAATTAAAATGTAGTTGGTAATTAAATAAGGTTGATGAGTGGCGAATGGAATTCCAAGCTAGTACTGGAACCAGCTCTGGCGCTACAACTTGTTCGAAAAGGATAACTTGTTACTGCATCGAAGTTCTTATAATTACGGGAAAACAACTATAATTGCGTGGCTTAACAACCTCGCAAAAGAAGACTGACTACGTGAATTCCGACGAATGTGAACCTGCGTTTGTAGAAGCGACAGAAAATTGTTATCTTGTTATCACTTTTAGAGTTCTTTGAGGATTTTAATAAAACTTGGTCATAATTTCCGTTTACTATGGCCACGTGCTGTTCGATAATGACCTTCTATTTATCTTTACCATTAAGCAAACGCTTTTTGCAATTGTTATTTTTCAATGGATGAAAAAATAATTACGTAATAGTTAAACGGAGTTGTTTCAGTAGTAAAAACAGTGAAAAATTTATTATAACTGTGCTTAAAACTTACTTGTTATTAGAAATATTTGGATGAGAAAATGCTTACCTGGAACAAAAAAAAAAGTTTTCTATTAAAACGAGCTTTTTCTGATATATTAATGAAAAATTACATTTTTATTAGTCTAAGTAAAAACTTTTTTAAAAAATTTATTTAAAAGACACCCTGTTGCTGAATTTGACAATTTTCTATCTTGAACTACAAGTTCTGATTTCTTGATTCAAAAAATCTTTATCTGCGGTCGACAACTATTTTCCTTTGATTCAAAAGGATGTTATCTATAGTCGATACAAAATATTTTAACCAACAATTTTTAGAATTTAAAACAATTTGGTTTTTTTTTTAAGAACTATAAATTCTTAGTTCAATAGAAAAATTATATTTGAATGTTTTTCGGGAATTTTTGAGAAGATTTCTAAATGAGAAAATAAAGAATTGTAAGGATTGTTTTTTATTTATTTTTTTTATAGTGTAGGGTGAAATTTTTCAGAAGAATTTTTCGCTCATGTAAAAGTTTGAATGATTAAAATTCAAAATTGAACTTATTAAATCAATAAAACAGAATTTCTGAAGCAAAAGTAAAACATGGGAATTATGCTTTCCGAATCCAGTAGGTTTCTTTTTTTTTTTTTCATGACACAATTAGTAGATCTAGCACTATAAAATTCGTCTACCGCTGACGTTAAAAAAGTGATACAGCTCAACAATTATCAAAGTAGAAGTCATAAAAAATCCAAAGCCAAAAAACACTTTAAAACCCTTTTCGGTTTGGTGGTCTGTTTGATATTTATAAATTCACATTGTAACCACTTTCTGCCTTGAATATTGAGTCTTATAATCCTCGGCAGAGCCGGGTTTATCTTGCGGCGTATGAACCAGTAACCAGTAACCAGTCTATGTTGCTCGTAGTTTGTAGCAAGACATGTATATAGAGTAATATAAATGCAAGAGAGGGCTTTAAAAGTTCCTGCGGCCAGCCATACCAGCGGACTAGTCTCACCACCGAAAGATTATTAAATAGAAGGTTCAAAAAAATTTCAAAACTCCATAAAACTTAGTCCAGCTTTCGCGCTCATGCCAAAAAAAAAAGACATTCAAAATGAAAAATATAATTCGGTAATTTAATTACATAATTAGTTTCCTTCTGGACGAAGAAAGAAAACATTTACCTTTAATTTATACAAATTGCTCTAGTATAACTTATACCGGATCTGGATACGGCCTCGTACTTTCCACCACGAAAAATTCATCAAGCTTTCTTAGCATTTAAATCCATTTCCCGGCTACAAAGATCCAATTTAAAGTTTTAATTCC
The DNA here is from genome assembly GCA_000956155.1 of Cotesia vestalis. Classification (NCBI taxonomy): domain Eukaryota; kingdom Metazoa; phylum Arthropoda; class Insecta; order Hymenoptera; family Braconidae; genus Cotesia; species Cotesia vestalis. The sequence continues at coordinate 8,529 of JZSA01004427.1, read as the reverse complement.
GCAACCTTTCTTCCTATATTTTAAATCTTTCTTGGACAAGTTTAATGGATTTGTGAATCAATAAAAGTCTCGAGTCTTGAGTTGTTTTTTTATCACCAACCAGTTACTACACACGGAAAAAAAAGAATAGTTGTATTTCCAATGAAGAATGGTAATAACGTTATAAGAAATAGTACTTATGGAAATTCCGGCACTCGACCAAGCTCCAAAGTTGCTGAATTGACAGTAGTTTGTGGTAAGAAATTTGAAAAAAAAAAAAAAATCAAAATATGTACTAACTTAAAAATCAAAATATTTTTTTTTTTTAGTACAAATCTCAATTTTGTTTTTCTTTCACATCTTAGGATTGTTGAGAATTCATGAGGACTTCCTTATAAAAAGACGAAACGGACAATTAAAATCTATAACGTAGTTTGAAATTATTTTCCTGAATACCTGCGACCAAATTTGAATTTATCTACATTTTCGGGACGTGATTAAGATTTTAAGGTTAAAAAATTTCCTGATAAAAGTTTGATTTTTAAAAATCTTGTTCATAAAATTTTCAATTTTAACAGCCAAAAGCTCAAAATATTCTAATTAAAGCGTAAAATTATTTTATAAAAATAAAATTATTTTCAATGTTTGCCCATTTGATTTTAAGAGTTCTTCAAGCGAAATGGCCTCACAAGTAGAAAAAATTTTTTTTTTCATTATTTTCGTAATTGTCCACATTCCTAGAGGGGAATTAAAGGAAAAAAATTAATTAATACGCTCTTTTAGCATCTGTAACACAATCAATGAGAATAGTAAGTATTACCATTTTTTATTTACCGTAGATCTTTTATTGATGAAATAATTAATGTTAATGCTAAACAAAATCCATTAGCGAATAAAATTATTCCAGTATTTATTTAAAAATAATTTATTTTTTGTGCAGTTGCGATTCGAATCTGGGTCACTGTGTTATTGTTAATTAATTATGTTACTTTATTGTGGTATGTATGAGGGAATGCATAAACAAAATAAAGTAAAATAAAAGGTAAATAAATAGAGTTAAGTAAATGCGAAGTTAATTATACATGTGCCGTTAGACATTAATTTATTTGCTGGTATTCCAGGGAATGGAAGTATTAATGTATTCTGCGTCTAGCATATTCAGACGTAACTATTATATTCTAACATAATAATATCGTAATGTGCTAGCTCGTGTTCAGGATTATGCTCAACTATATGTATATGTAGACTGGGGTATAGTCAGGCGCGATGTACATCCGTTCGTTTTTATGGATACTAGCTGCGAATAATTAGTGTATTAAATACAACCAAGCAAAAAGACATTACACATTTGTACGTCTTATGCTGGCTATTAAATATTTATAATCTCGTTTTATCATTTAGTCATCTACTTTATTGACTCATCTGAATACTCAAATGTACTTTAATAAGATTGTTAATTAAAGCTTTTTATTTACTTATTTATATCTTTGTGGGATTTATAAATCTACTGTTGTCTCGACAATTTTTCTTATACAAAAGTTTAACGATTACTTATCTTACATTTGTGAGAATTTTTATTGCAAGAATTTCGGATAAATAAATTTTTATTTGAAGCAGTTAAAATTCAAAGAGTTATGCGTACGATAATATGTATGGAAGTAAAACAACGATTTATTAGTGTCGCGGATAAAAGTTTATGCTTCCTTGAAACAACAATAAAATTTAAGGATTTTAAAAACTGTCGGTGGAAAAAACTTTAAGAGTGGAAAGAACGAGATTGGGAGGACTGACATTAATAATGGTAGCAGTTGTGTTTTTTTTTTTTTTTTTTTTTTTTTAATAAAATTTATTACGGAAATATTAATTGTGTTTAGGTAAAATTTTAAATAAGTTCAATTTAGTTCAAATTTCAGGTATTTTTTTCATTTATAAAAATGATTTTGTTAAAATAAAAAAATACGGGATCACACTAAAAAAATATTTTGACAATATTGTACCATGACAACTTCCTTAAAGTATGTAAATCAAGCTCTCCAATGTTGAAGATTTCCTCTTAACAAAACACGCATAATTCGCTTAATAAAATTCATACGTTCATATGACATTTTATTTAGCTAACAATCTTCGCCTTCGACAAAGTTTACTCAAAGTCTAATTAACAAGTTTTGAACATTATTACTTTGGATATATATATTGATAATTATGTAATTAGTTGATGTGAAGTTGGGTTGATGTGCAAATGAGGCATATTGTATATGTCTTATTGAATCCCCTGAAAATCCGGTCCCAGTAGACTTCTATTCTCAGTTCCCAGTTCCTGCTCGGGCTCCTTTGGCTTCCCCTTCTCCAACCCCTGCTGTCCCGCTCTTTCTTAAGTTTCTGCATGTAATCTAATGCGGAAATAATATATCAAAGAGGGTTTAACACATGCTGATTAGACCTCTCAGAGTTAAAGGCGATTTGCTGGGATAAACATGAAAGATTCTTCGAGAATAAGAGGGAAAAATAGGCAATAAGCTAAGTCTAGAGTGAATTAGAATCGTGCTAATTGAAAACAAGGTAAACTACTTGGGCCTCCAATAGATGTATAAATGCCGACATCTACTCCGATTACAACATTACATTTATTGTTATGATCATAATTTATTATTTTTTTTATCTCCACAAATAAATTTATAGAGGAAATGTTATAAAGAAACAAAAAGTGTATTAAAATATTTTAAATGTATATGAAAAATGTATTTTAAACAGCTAATTTATAACCGATCTTCATATATTCATGTATATCCTCAATGGATAATTTTAATAAATTTTTTCATTACTATTATCATCATTATTATTACATTATCTAGATTTAGAAAATGAAAGATAAACCAATTATGTTATTCGAAGACAACTTTATAAGTTGATAAATTCATAGCGTCGGAGTTTAAGAAGTTTGTCGGTTGGTTGTTTGAAGTGATAAAATAATTTAAATTTTAAAATGAATTCAAAATTAGTGAATTACTATTGTAAAGAGGTAACCAAATGAAATCAAACATTAAAATAAATAAAATTTTTATTTGTTTTGTGTTGTAACGTTCCGTTCGTTACTCGAAAAACAAGAGTAAAAGTAATTTCAATAGTCTGGTGGAACGTATTCAAGGTAAAGAACCCAGAGAATTGGATTACGTCGAGAAAATGATGGTGAAGAAGGCAAAGAAAGAGAAGAACAAGACGGCGATTAAGAAGAAGAAGGAAACCCAGAAGAAGAAGAAGAAGACAAGAAAGAAAGAATTTAATTCATCGGCAATTCAAATTATACTGAGATCCGTTGAAGGAAGTGTTGAGAATTACGCGTCAATTATCCTCTTTCTATTAGCATTCGAAACAGTTTCATTCATTTTTTTATTCAATTACTAAACTAAGTCGTTCGAATGAATAACTTAATCACTGCTTGTTTACAGTTTAATAAGAAAAATTATTCAATTCAAGATCACTTGCAAAAGCAGGTTAAGAAAATTTAACAAAGAAAAAATATATTTATCTCCTTCAATTTCAAAAAGCTCTCAAGAGGTTGAAAACATAAAAAACGATCATTGGACTGCAGAAGTGGAAAAAGATTTTTTAGAGCTTTCAAATTTGCAAAACGATACGGTCATCTATATAGAATGTTTTTTATTTAACTAAAGATAGTGGTAAGTTTTACACAGAAAAAAAAATGTTCTTGAACCAAGTATATATTTTTGAAGAGCTCAATGTTCTTGATTTAAGGAAATTTTACTTAATTCAAGAATTTGTCTTCTTGATTCAAGACAATTATCCTCTTCAAAATTATATTCTTGGTTCAAGAATTTTTCTCTTGAATTAAGTTAATTTTTTTTTTCTGTGTACTGACCATGTAAGAAAAAATTTGAACATTGATTGATTTTGAGGGTGTAGATTTCTCAAAATTGTGGGTATAAATTTGTAAAAAAATTATCTAAATCACAAGTGATTATTATGCATACATTAGCGAAACTCAAGATAAAGCGATTGCAAGTATCAGCGGGTTGATTCGCAATTTACAAGACATATGCTAGCAAACCCAATAAAGGGTATAACCCTACACTGAATAGTTAGTTTCGCCGGAGTACGAAATTACAACGGAAAGGGAAGTACCCTGATGACGCAAGACTTAAATTGAATTTATCTTCCGCTCGATCGAGAGTCACATCCGCTTAGAATCGAGACAGGATATCATGAAAACGTGATTCGAATCATTCTCTTTGAAGAAAGAACCTAATAAAACGTTTAGAGTTTGCCTTTTATAAATCTTTTATGCCTCACTATTGCCTAGAGAAATGAAAATAAAAGGCTTGTTCGTTTGTTTATTCCGTTATTCAGTTCGATAAATAGTGAAATTGGCTTATTCTAAAATTGGCAGTAAGCCCTATTTGAAAACTGGTTCCGCACTCTCTTATTCTGCGTTAAAAAATTCTGCAATCAACAATCCCTTACAAAATATCCTTATTACAAAAGGGCCTATGACAAAATGTTATTTTACAAAGTCGTCATCATCATCATTATCTTCACCATCATCATCACGCATTGACAAATTCAATAATCATAAGATATAATATGAAAAATATCTTATTTTAGGATGTTTTGTCGACATATTTTATCGAGGATTTTTTGTCCTGAGGATATTTTGTCGGGGATTTTCTTGTCTCGGAATAAAGACGCGCATTACATGAAAAACAGCAATGACATGTTTGCATTCACTTAGACTACAGAGGGAGGAAGGCGGTTACAAACACACCCTGTTCGTGGTGCAGAGCTATTAATTTTTTGAAACTTCTATCTTTCCAGGAAAAAATTGTAATCTAGGTGAAGGTAGTTTGCGGGATAGCGATGCATTGCTCATCTATTCTCGTTAGTTCTTTTTCTTATTCTTTATCTTTTAGCTTTTCTTCGTCTAGAGATTCTAAGGGTGAGGTCTTAGGCCAGCAAGAAACCTCTATATTTCTATAATGGGGCAGGGTGGCTTTCAACTGAGAATAAAACTCAACGATCAATTTACCAAATTTGCCTTTTCATGCATGCCGGAGACGATCTCGGGTACCCGCCCCCGAAAACATTACAAAATATTCAATTAAATCGCTGAGCAAGAAACCTGAGAAGAGGAAAAAACTGTAATTGCATTCAAGAAAAAAAGGTTAGTACTAATGGAATTAAAGGTTTACGCTACTGGTAGATCCAATTACTGGTTAATTGTTTGTCCATTGGAAGACAAATCATTGATTTTAGGGTGAGATTTTTTTTTTATGGTTTCTTGTTTGAACAAGAAATTATTGTATTATCTATCTCAGTTAAATAAATAAATTACTATTATTATTGCTATTAATTACAATAATTTTTTTAGAAAAGAAAAAAATCAGACACAAAAAATCTGACAAAAATGAAATTAAAAGAAAAGATTTGAAATTTTTTGTTTTGTTGGTAAGTGTCCTTTATTTTTAGCAGCACGTGCGAGGCAGCTGCTAACGAGACAGTTCCCATCCTCAGGATTTAAACCCGTAAATTTTTCTCGTTACGCTAACACAAGGGCCTTGGTTATGCTGGTATGAAATACGGCTGCAGGGATGTATCAAGTGTCCTCTAACCGCAAAATTGTAATGAAGGATTGTTCGACAAAGATTCTCTCATAATTGTACAGCCACATGTTCGTATGACTCCACGAATCTCCGAGTGAGTGAATAAAAGTTTCTCTGTATGTGTGTAAGTCTGTGCTTGCTACAGAAGGGGCTTCATGAGTTTTACGAGGTTCACTGCAACGGTTAAGTGACCCGACTAGACACCCATCAACGCCTCGGACAACCCGCACGCCTCAGTCTTCTTCGTTCCTCTTCCATTCAAGCCGTCGGTATTTTTTATACTAACTACTCATTTCTTCTCTCACGTGTCTTTTCCGCTTGAATTTTATTTAATGTCAAGCTGATCAAGATCCCGTGAATTTATGCGGATAATTAATACACCTGGGAAATTCACACTTCAAATTACATAACAATGTATTGTCTTATTCATATTCAAATTCTCTTATTTCATTATTTAATATTTCTGGTATTGCTTTTTTTTCTTCGTTCATTTTATTTTATTTCAGTAATAATAATTAAATTATCGCATAATACAAAGTAAGTTTGCTCATTTATTAGGCTTCACCGGTACGAATATATTCAAAACTATAATTTACTTGATAACAGAAAAAATCAATAAGAAATTGTTTCTTACCTAAAAAAAAATCTTTTAAAAACTCTTCAAAAATATCTTTAAATTTTTCTAATTTTCAAGAAAAATCAAAATAATATTTTTAATTTTTTTTACAATGAAAATTAAAGTTGAAATTTAATTTTTTAATACGCTGAAAGAAATTTCTTGAAATTACCATATCAGGCCTGATATGGTCATATATATGGCCGTATCAGCATACATATGACCATATTACGAATTATATGACTATATCATGACATAGAAGGACATATATTGCCATATCAGGACAAATATGATTAGATCAGGCATCATATATGGTCACATTAAGACATTTAAGGATATATATGGCTACATTGAGATTTTTGAGAAAATATATGACCATACACGAACATAGATAAGCAGATCAAACTCCATATGTGGTCGTGTAAGGATACACAAGGCCATATCAGAACATATAAGGAAGGATGTATATAAGTATGTTTATATCAGAACATGGAATTATATATATGGCTATATTGAGACATATAAGAACCCATATGACTACGTCATATATTGTCATGTGATATATGCTTAAATCAGTAACAAGAATTTATACATAATCATATCAGAAAAATTTTTCACAGAAATGAAAAAAAATTTTATGATTCCTTATTCTGCACTATTTCATCTCTTCGCAAAAAATGAGATATGTAAATTTCTAACATAGTGTTCCTTATCATTATCACTTAGGACTAATTGGATTAATTTAGTTCCATGATGGAAAAATGTAATATTCCACTTATTTTCTTAAGAAAAAAGTATAACAAGGTAATGCTTTTAAGGAGACACAATAAAGTATTGCGCAACAAGATAAATTATGGCGAACATGGCATTAGAGTGAAAATAAATAAAAATGAAGAAAAAGAAAAATGATGAGCCGAAGAACTGAAGGATTTCACTTATTCAGCAGCGACGTGTCAACGCTTCACTCAAAAGTAAAATAAAGCTGTCGTATAATATTTTATATAATTTATTTATCCAAAACAGAGTGAACATTCTAGAAGGTTGAAATTAATAACAGCGAAAATGAGATAATAACACGGCGGAGACTCGGTTAAATTTGCGACTCGGTGTCAGGATCGGTGTGGTTTCTGTTTCTGGAGGAGACAAAGACTCCCAGCACAAAAGACTTTGACAAAGCAAGCAAAGGCATCCGCTGTAAATACACGATGACACTAGACAGTGAACAATAAAGTCTATCAACACTTTAATGGCGTGAGATGGGATGTCGTTGAGTTGGAGATGAAAGTGGAGTTTGAGTCGCAAAAAAAATCTAGTGAGCAGTAAGACTGAAACAAAGAACGAGGAACGAAGCCGCAACCTCACGTGTGGTTAATGTTTTCGATGGAATCCTTAACCGCGGGGTGAAATCCACAGCAGAAGGGAAGTGCATTTGCTTGTAAATTCTTTCCGGTTTAATCCTCTACGGAGGGATATATCTCTGATTAAACTAAAACATACTCCTCCAGTTCTCCCTTTTCTCTTTCTCACTGTTACTCCTCCTCTGTGTTACCCGCACAGGTATGTATGTGATGCCTGAACACTGATGATGCCTGTAACAGTACACTTTTGACCCAGTTCAAGATGCTTCATAAAACACATGCTTATTTTTTATGTCTAGGGTTAGGACTCATTTTCAAGTCGCGATAAGTTAGAAGCTAGAAGCGAAAAAATTTTCCATTAGGGTTTGCAATAAGATTGAGTAAGAATATTCATAAGCTCATATTGATTCGTTATAAAAAATTTCCATTGCACTGAAAACAAGTGCTTTATTTGAGAAAAATATTCGTAATGCAATACAATTATTTTAAAGACAATCGGGTTTTTTGTAGAAAATTAGATTCGAGATTTGAGTAAACTATTAGAAATAGGAGATAATGGGTAGAGACCTTTTTGTAGAGGATTGAATTGACTCCAAGAAAGTACTCTATCATTTTTATTGTATTTTTGGTATTTTACCTTTAATTTGGATTTAAATTTCTCATCATTAATTCCAAAATTTTTATGTCGTTGTAGATTTTAATTTTCTCATAAATTCATTGCAAAATTACATATGTTGAAAATATTGCTAATTATAAAATTTTTTCTGCTTCGAAAGGTAATCGAAAGAAACCAAAAAATTACCAATTTTTCTTCGCTTCTCTATAAGTGATGTAATGAGACCCAATTCATCTAACAATGCAATAGAAAGACCTCTAGAAAACAATAGCGTCAAAAAAGTCTTCATAAATAAGTATGTATGTATTCCCCTTGGTAGCACAAATCTTAATATAAAAAAAAACA